>JARHVA010003321.1:1275000-1395000 GCA_037957365.1 Torreya grandis | reverse complement strand
CACCCATGATAAATAAGGAAAATACACCCAAAAATGGTGGGTCCCTTGTTTATTAAAAGACATACTAGGTTATAACACTTATCACCTTCAAACTAATGAAGGCCATGTATTCAAAGAACCCAACAATACATAATTTTTAAAGAAGCACTTTGCTTAGATCTTTCACTTCTTATCATGTTTTTTGTGTGCTGTCATAATAACACTTTTTTCAAGATATCTACATAGGTATCACCCTCTAAAATAGTTTATCTATTGATAAACCTTAGTTCCTTCTCTTATCCATTTGGTTTCTTTTTTCTCATGAGTTGCATTGAAAATAGTGGATAAGACCTAGTCTTCCTCATGACTTTGTTTACTCTTATTGTTTCATTACTTTCTAATTCTTTTTTCATCATCTTGGGTTTTTATTTTATGGGTTGCAGTACAAGATCATGGATATGACCAAGCCTTCCTCAAAAATACCATCTTTATCATTTTTGTTTTCACATGCTTTGTTCACCCTCTTGGGTTTCTGTTTAATGAGTTGCAATCTAAGACTATGGATAGGACCAAGCCCTCATAAAATCACCATATTTAATTAATTCAATGTTATTTTTCTATAATGTCAAGAAAAGGTTACAATCTTATGATACCTTGATATCAAATTTAGTTTTTATTTCTTTTGTAGATAAAACCTACGCAAAAAACTATGCTAACATGTTTTCCTACACTTTCCAACATTTTTATGATAAGGAATCATACTTACCTATCATTGTATCCCTTTTTCATCTTTATCACATTTTTTTGTGATTTGAAGTAATTTAAATTGTTTCATGTTTCATTCCTCTTGATTTCTTTTCCTTCACTTTGGATAAAATAAGGTCAAAGTTAAGATATAAATTTTATTTCACATAGATTAACAAGACTCTTAGACACCATGCTCTCTAATTTCTCTTTCTTAGCAACTAGGTCTAAATTTCTCAAATGATAGTTATCTTTAGCACCCATGTTTGGTTCTTTGAATCTATATGAAGGAGGAATATAAAAATCCATCAAAATTTAAAATCCAAATCATCTGAAACAAAATAAAATAATACAAAAGGCAACATACAATTTCAAAAGTAAAAATCACACCAAAGACATGATTAATAACATATCTCTTACTTCCAATCGAATATCAAACTCTATATTTCACCTTATGATAGTGTTGATGTCCATTGGGGTGTGGTAGACTAGTATATTGGTATAATATAACTCATAATAATATATGGTGATACATACTTTCTCATGCAAGCACCCAATATTCAAAGTAGATCAATAACTTTGTAAGGGGTCCTAAAGAATGGGGAATACATTGTGGGAAGGTAGGTCCATTATACTTTTAATTCACATAGCCTTCATGGGATGATATTCATACTTCATTTGATGACCTAAGATTTTTGTGGATAAGAGAAGTTATTTAGAGTCCATGATGAAATTACTCTTATTTTGATAAACCTAATTTAAGTGTCTTGACTTTGATAAAGCTTTTCTCTACCTTGATTTTTTCTTCATTTTCCCCTCCACCCATTTCATTTCCCCCTTTGACAATAAATTTTGATTCTAAATTTGTTTTCCCACTTCTATATTTCCTCTTCTTGACATCTTAAAAACATGTTATAACCACTTTGTTTCAGTTTTATGTATCTTTAAGATAACACAATATGCTTGAGTGATTATGGAATATTTTATTTTTCACCATTACTTTACATTTATAGGATTGATTTCAAAGTTTTCCATTGTCATACTTCCTTGTTTTTTAGACAAAAATGTCTATTTATATTTTCATGTCAATTTTCCATTGTTGAGTGAGGTTGGCTTATTACTTATCATTCACACACACACACACACACACACACACACACACACACACACACACACACACACACACACACACACACACACACACACACACACACACACACACACACACACACACACACCCTTTTAATCAATTTTTCCATTTATGATTAAGTATTATTACTCCTCACCCATCAATGTTGTTTTACATTTGTTTTACCCATATTTGTTTAAGTAGTGATTGTTACTACTTTCACATTAATGGTTTATTACTATTTTTAACATGTACCCTTGGTTTTACTTGGCTGACTTGACTTTCTTACTTAAGGTTTACTTGTTTGAGTTTTTTTGTCATTTAGTAGCCTTGGATTTTTATTTACCCAATTTACTCTAAATTTTGACTTGGTCATTTGATCCTCACTTAGCATATGTCACCTCAACTTACCAAATTTCCAAGTACATCTCACCTACACCACTTTAGTTATCTTATATTTGTTGCATTTATTTGTCTTTGATCTTTAGTTTTGTATCCTTGGGTTTATCCAAAGTAGTCTATGTGCCCTCCGTGATCAAAATTACAAATATAACAAACAACCATTAAGTGAAAAAGGTAAGTTAAGGTATGCATACATTACTTTTATTTTTAGTTATTTAATTTCAATTATTTTATGATTTAAATTACTATAATTTATTTAGCTTCAACATTATGTGTTGTTATGTTATTTACTCTAAGCACCATCCCCTGTTGTACCTAAGTGACATGTGATGAACTTTGAATGGGTAATATGTATACATATAACATTTTCAAACTTTATCAATTATTGATGTTTTTTATCTTGGAATAACCTATTGAATCTAAATCTCTCTAAGTGAATGCCTTAAAGAGTGCATAGGGAAAGGAGTGGGTATACCATTGGTCCTTTACATGATTATTGTCCACTATACCACCACTTTATATCAGTCCAAACTTCTCTTACACACTTACCTAAGCCTTATATCCTCTTTTTCACACTCTTTAAAGTATTCAACACCATACTTAGACCCTTCCTAAGCTTAAAACCCTTTTTAGTGATTTATGTTACATAGTCAACTCCATCAACCTTGTATTCAAATTGATAAAACACCCTAAGGGTCTAAGTCAGCTCTTGGCTGACATAGATCAATTTGTAACTT
Organism: Torreya grandis; assembly: GCA_037957365.1. NCBI lineage: Eukaryota > Viridiplantae > Streptophyta > Pinopsida > Cupressales > Taxaceae > Torreya > Torreya grandis. Next base: position 1,392,009 of record JARHVA010003321.1, on the reverse strand, counting down.
ATTTTTACCAAATAATGATACAAAAAGGTTTAGGGTTATATTTAACTATATATACACATTCTTTTTTCCATTTATTAGAAAGAGAATAAGAAGAATATTATATTATGTATCTACTTATCCACCATTCTACTTGAGTATCATAACTTAAGGTTTTAATACTTTATTTGTAGATACATATCTTGTCTTTTAGATAAGTATTTTAGGTGTATAAATAAGTTATGTAGCCTAGATCTTACTTATCCTTGTTATCCTTATATACCACAACAACCCATTACAGATCACCTTAGCTAAAGGAGAGATTAATGCTCATTAGGTTCATCTTAAAAAGTAAGTATTCCTAATTATGTTCCTAATTTTTAATAGTATATATATTTTCATTTGTACTTATATTCCATGCATTAAGGTTTTAACTATAAATAGCTTAATTATGATTATTCTATGCATGTTTACTTTTTATGTTTATTACCTCTACTTTATGCCACAAGATTTGGTGAGCACTAGATTATACTTTACATTACTTGACATTTACTTTCTAAATATGAAAATATAATACCTAATTAGGGTTATTGCATGGTGTGGTGGATGACTTGGATGTAAAAAATGTTAAGGTATAGGGTGATGGTTGTTTTAGGGATGTGATGCATATGGATCTCATAAATGTAATAGATCATTGACTTATAATCATGGACCTGAATGAAAACTAACATGATCCAAATTCATCCTTGATATGTAATATTTTTATAGATTACTCTTTGTGAAGTATGTTACTTATTTATATTTTGTCTCTGAGGTTATTTGTAAGTTTTTGTTGCTCTCCCTTTTGGGACTTTTATTTTGGATGTTGATATCATAATGATGATAATTAACATCATTATTAATATCATATTTATATAGTCCAACTTATTCAAAAAGATCTATTATTTAATGGTCTGAAATATTCCAATTTGTTTGGAATATTATAGTAAAAATATTTTTGGAGAAAAATTTCATCCCTCCATTTTAGTGGGTATAAGTCCAAATTATTCAAAATAGTACAAATTATTTGGAATAGTTGAAATTATTCTAAACAATCTTTATCCAAATGGTTTGGATTAGTCCAATTTGTTTGGAATATAAAATATGTCCACAATATTTGAAATAGTCCAATTTATTTTAAATGATTTGTGCCCAAATAGTTTGAAAAAGTATATTTTTTTAGAATATAGAAAAAACATCTTGGAAATTTTATTCTCCACTCCACTTTACTGGGTATGAGTCCAAATTACTTGAAACAGTCTAATTTATTCAAAATGATATATGCACAAATGGTTTGAAATAGTCTATTTGTTTTTAGAATATAGAAAAAATACTCTTGGGGAAATCTTTTTCCACTCCACTTTAGTGGGTATAAGTCCAAATTATTTTAAGTAGTACAATTTATTTGAAATGATCTATGCCTAAATGGTTTGAAATAGTATAATTTATTTGGATATAGAAAAAATATTTTTGGAGAATATTTTCTCCACTCCACTTTAGTGGGTATAAATCCAAATTATTTTAAATATTCTAATTATTTGAAATGATTTGTGCCCAAAAGGTTTGAAATAGTCCAATTTATTTGGAATATTGGAAAAATATTTTTGGAGAAAATTTCTCCACTCTAATTTAATGGGTATAAGTCCAAATTATTCAAAATAGTCCAATTTATTAAAAATGATATGTGCCCAAATGGTTTGAAATAATCTAATTTATTTGGAATATAGAAAAAATATTTTTGGAGAAATTTTTCTTCACTCCACTTTAGTGGGTATAAGTCTAACTTATTTAAAATAGTCTTTCCTAGTTGAAAACCTATAGGTTTGTGGTCAATTTAGGAGGAAAAATTAAAATTTTTATATCATGGATTTCTGATGGTAAGGAAAGATGTGAAAGATCACGGTATAATATCCCACATAATAATAACCTATTTTATGATGAAGAAAATAATAAAAAATGCTGTTAAAGAGGATGACAATATTATTGTTGCCCTCTTCCATGTTTCCTTGTAACTAATTTGAAATGGATGACACTTATCTATGCATCTCCTATTCCTCTTCACTCTCTTATTAATTTTTCATTTGTATGCTATCTTGAATGGCTTGTTAATCATCCTTTGGCTGAGTATGGCAAATCCCTACTCAACTAAACACTTGTACTATGACTTTGAATATTGAATAAAGTTATTTCTTACCTTCTCAAATGTTTTTAATCAATGTACCTATGTTACTACTAATTAATTATAGTATTAGTTCCTCCACTCTTTCATTTGTCCTCTCTTACATATTTTTAAATGGATTATCTTCTTTCATGTCACATGGTGCATTTTGATAGCCTTACATAGTTTATAAGTGGATTTATATCATTAATATCTTACTTATGCCTCTTTATTAGTCATATTTAACACATTGCCTATTATCTAAATGTTTAAATACTCATGCTTGAATATCCTTGTAGAGTAATGTAATTAAATTCAAGACTAATTCATGTTTTTAGTATATTATGGTCAAGTGGAGGGTGTTAATTTGGTGCATCAGCTCCTTAGTTTACTTTCAATACCTTCTATCCCATTTTCCCATGAAAGTTAGTAGGTTTAGTTTATAATTATTAATTGATGCATCAAGGTAAATATCCCTATCAATAGATTCACCTCATTGATTATACCTCCCATATCCTAGAAGTGTCTGCATACTATCACTTAAGTGAGGAGGCTTGAATAACATACTCAATGGTATAAATTTTGATGATAATAGGTACTTGTGTGAGAAATTAGGTTTCACTATAGATTTTTTAAATTCTCCTATTCTAATCTACTAGTCTACCACACCCCAATAGACATCAGGTCTATCATGAGGCCAATTATGGAGTTTGAGATTTGATTGGAGATAGGATATGTGCTATGAATCACAAATTTTGGTGTGATGTTGAATTGTGAATTTTTATGTTGCATTTTGATCATTACCTTTTGTTTTAAATGATTTATCTATTAAATTTTGATGTATTTTTTATTCATCCTCCATACGGATTCAAAGAACCAAACATGGGTGTTAGAAATGACTATCATTTGAAAAATTTAGACTTGGTTGCTAAGAAAGAGAAATTAGAGATCATGGTTTGTAAGAGTCTTGTTTATTCATGTGAAATAAATGTGTGATTGTTTAATCCAAAGTGGAATTAAAGGATAGGAAATCAAGGGGAATAAACTTGAAACAATTTTAATGACTTCACATTATAAAAATGTGACAATGGTGAAAAAGGGATAAAATGATAGGTAAGTATGATTCCTTATCATAAAAATGTATATAAGTGTAGGGAAACATGTTAACCTATATTGTTGTGCAAGTTTTATCTACAAAATAAATAAAAACCAAAGTTGAGAATATGGAATAACAAACTTGTAACCATTTATTACCATTTTAGAAAAGGAACACTTGGTGTAACAAAGGTGGTTCTGGAATAAAATGGTGATTTTATGAGGATATCTTGGTCTTATCCATGGTCTTACACTAAAAAAATAAAAGAGAAACCCTAGAGTGTGAAATAGATTTAAATTATGGTATTTTTGAGGAGGTCTTGGCCCCATCCATAGTCTTACACTATAAATCACAAAAGATAAATTCAAAAGAGTGAACAAAACATGTGAAAAATAAAAATGGTAAAAATGGTATTTGTGAGGAGGGCCTTGTCTTATCCATGGTATTAAATTGTAACTTGTCAAAGAGAAACCCAAGAGGGTGCATAAAGCATTCAAAAATAACAAATTTGATATGACAAATCAATATATGAAAGTGAAAGGAATTAATAATCAATATATGAAAGTTAAATGAATTCATGAGGAAAACTAGATCTTATACATGGTATTACAATGCAAATCATGAGAAAAAGAAACCAAAGGACCAAGGGAAGGAAAAGGGCCTAAGGTTTATGGAAATAAAATATGATGTATAGGTTGAGACCCATAAATAAATCCTACAAAAAGTGTTAGTGGTATAATATATAGAAATATGATAATAAGGTAAATATCTAAGCAAAGTATCTATTCAAGAATTACACATTAGTGGGCTCTTTGAAAACATGTCCTTCATTAGTTTGGAGACAATAAGTACTAGGACCAATAATATATTTCACTAAATAAAGACCCCACCTTTTTTGTGCAAATTTATCTTCTTTATCATGGGTATGGTCTAATTTAAGGACTAGATCACCAACATTGAAAGTGTGAAGTTAAACCTTTTTAATATGTTTCTTGGTGATACAATCATTTTATTGGCAATTATGTCACAAAGTGGTTAGATGGTGTTCATCAAGAATATTAGGAGCATAAAGTTGAGCTTCACATATTTATTCATTAAGAATGATACCATGAATATATATACATAATGAAAGGATCTCAACTTCTAATGGTAATATATACTCAAAACCATAGACTAGCAAGAATGGTGTTGCCCTAGTGGATGTATGAATGCTAGTATGATAGGCCCACTATGTAGGATATAAATGAAGATGCCAATCCACGTAGGTTTCACAAATGGTATTTTGGAGGATTTTATGGAGAATTTTTTTAGTGGCCTCAGCTTGGCCATTGCACTGTGAATGATAAGGTATGGAAAATTTGTGGGATATTATAAATTTAAAATAGTTATTTCACATCCTTATTCTTGAAATTTCCACCATTATCATAAATGATAGTATGTGGAACTCAAAAATGATAAATGATTTGGTTAAGGATAAATTTGGAAATAGTGGTTCCTATGATATTGACAAGAGACATGGGTTCTACCCATTTGTTAGAATATTAGTAGCCATGATAATAAGAAAATGCCCATCTTATGACTGAGGTAGTTTATTGATGAGATATAATACCCACATCGAAAATGGCCAAGGAGATTACATAGTTTGGAGCCCATATAGTGGTGAATGGATTATATTTTCATGGAGTTAGAAAGGGTAACACTTTTTAGCGAAATCAATAGCATCTTTTGCAAGAATAGGCCAAAAATATCCCATAAATATGCATTTGTGTGATGTAGCATGTCTACTATAGTGACCACCACAAATTAACCAACGTTTTTATTCAAGGAGAGGATGGACCTCTTATTTCATGACATAGCAGTGCAGGGTACCTTCTATATTATGATAATAAAGGGTATTGTGTTGAAAACCATATTTAAAATCTTATTTTTGAATTCTAGTCTTTTCATGAGAATATATGTCCAAAGGATAAATTCGATATTTGAGGAATTAGATAATGTCTTTATATTATGGGATATATCAAGTAGTGATAGATTCAATATGATAGATTAGTGAATCTTGCAGTTAGATAGAATATAGGGACTTTCTTATTTGAATAAGAAATCAGGAACCATTAAAAAATTGATGTGGATGAAATAAGTATGTGAAACAATCAAAAGAGTCAACAATAGAGTTATGATCTCTTGGAATGGGCTCAATGGTAGAAGAGGAAAACTCTTTAATGAAGGTGTTATCCATTTTATGATAAGTGATGAAATTTTCACTTTTGCATTGGTAATCACTATTAACCTAACAAGAAATATGTTGGGAGTCACCCAAATCATGGAAATATGGAATATCTAGGTCAAGTACCATTATCATGCCTAGGATTAATGTTTCATATTCTACCAAGGTGATCTAGAATGCCAAAGGGATTATTTTACCATGAGGATTAGTTAGAATAAAACCTACCCTAGCTCCATATAAACATTTGACACCATCAAAGTGTAGGGTCTAGATGTCTTCATGAAAATAGATGGTGATTATAAGAAACTATTTCATAATTACTTTGGATTTAGTATAATTGGGAATGGCATAGGTATCTTCTTTATGACTAGCCTCTAAATCATTATTGAGGTTATGAAAGTAATATTTAAGAGAGATAGCCTGATTGAGACCTTAAATATAGAGAATGTTATCATTAGGGAGACTAACTTGAAGGTGATTTTTAACAGGTATGGGTATTGTTTTAAGTTGGTCAAAAATGACTTACCCTTTTATAATTTTATGTGTTATGATGTGAATTAAAATTACATTAAGATAACCATCAAATTTCTAATGCAATCTCTAGGTAAAAATACTTTGGATAAAAAGTGATGAAGTGGGTTAGAATGAACAATGGCATAGGTTGTTTGATAGATCATGTAGTGACAAAGCTTTTTATCTATGAAATAGATAGCAAGGAAGTCAATTTCTAATTTGGTATATCATCTTCCATAATCAATGAGGCCTTGAATAATATAATAAATAACATACTTTTTTTGAGTATCATCTTATTGGCAAAGCATTTCCCTAACTAATATGAGAGTAGAAGTGTACAAAATAAAAGTACAATCATTTAAATGTGTTCAAAGGGTAGGTGAATGAAGAAATGATTATTTCATGTTTTCAAATTACTTATAAAAGATATCAATTCATTTTAAAGCATTACCTTTCTAATAAGGTAATTAATAGAGAATATGTGTTAAGCCATTTCATGATGAATCATGAGATTGCCCCAAGCTTGTTTAAGTAAGCATGAATGTTTGGAATGGATAGAGGAATAGGCATGTTTACAATAGAATTTATTTTAGTAGGATAAAAATAATACCATGAAGAGATACTAAGAACACAAATAATTTACCACATGTAATACAAAAGACACACTTATAGAGGTTGAGTCTAACTTTGTACTTGATGAGTCAATCAAAGATGATGGCTAGATCAGAGAGATGAGTTTTGTGACTTTTGGATTTATAAATGAGACCATCCACATAGGTTTCCATGATTTTATGTATAATATCATGAAAAATGTGGTTCATATTTTGTTGATAGGTATCTCTAAAATTATTAAGGCTAAAGGGCATCTTAACATAATAATGCTTGTCCCATTCTGTAGTGAATGTTATATTGTGTTAGTCTTTAAGAGAGATATGAATTTGATTATATCCTAAAAAACCATCCATGAGGGACAAAATTTTATATATAGTAGTGGAATCAACAATGACATCTATCGAAGGTAATGGAAAATTATCCTTAGTAAAAGAGAGGTTGATATTATGGAAGTCAATGAAGATGTAAATAACCATGGTAATTTTCTTGTGAATAGAGACAATGTCTGACTCATGTTCAGAATAGTCCACCAGTTTAATAAACTTGGCATCTAATAGTTTCATAATTTCCTTATGTAATGGTGTGGAAACTTTGGGGGGATTTCCATTATTTTTTTGAAATGGATTTAGTGTTGATATATGCGATTATATTGTGTACAATGATATTAGGATCAATACTAGGAAATTCCTATATGAACAAGTGAAAGTCTGATGATATTTATCAAATAATAGAAAAAATTTATCATGATTGGTCGATGTGAGTTATCTAGAAACTATTATGGGTTGAATTCATGAGGGTGTGCGATATTTTATTCTCATGGTTTCCTTAATAAGCATAGTATTTTTGTCTTGAAAATGATATGGTGAATTAGGAGGAGAGGAAATGGGATTGGATTTAGGATAGATACTAGAAATTAAGTTGATAAAATGAGGGTCCTTGCATTTAGAATTCCCATTTTTGTGATTTTTCCAAGGAAGTTGAGATTCTCAAGAATGAAACAATTCAACTATGGCTTCATCTCTAGGTAACGTAGGTAAAGTTACATAATATTCCACACCTAATTCAAGATCAATAATTTTATTACCATAGTGATTGTATTTAAAATGTATTAGGTTTACATCAATGACCTTGGTATCAAGGGTGATCTCGAGAGTAGTTAAAACTATGGAGGAAGATTGATTAGATTCAATTTGATTGATAAAAGGGTATCTTTAAAATATTTGATGGGGAGAGGATATGGTAGAGTGACTTATGTGATATGAGGTATATAAGGTTCTATAAGTTTTAAATTTGTGAGAAGTGATATTTGTTAAATAACATAAGGACCATTGATAAGTGGAGAATTAATTAGAGGTACATGACTTATTGGTAATTTGGTCTGCCAAGGCCAAATACGAACCCCTACAATTGAATTTTTTTCATAGAACCCACCTAATCATTTACACGATGATATACTAAGTCATGATGTTTCTTATTTTATTATTGAAGTCATTCAAATACTCCTAGAGGTGTCATTGAGTTTGTTTGTGATAACCATATGTCCTAGATGTCCTTGATCTCTAGGTTATGTGTTTGACCATCATAGTGTTCATTGACTATCAAGTGAAGAGAGTAGTCTCAATATCATGTCATTGTCATGTTTACATCTTAATTGGTTTCAAGCAACATCATGATTTTTGAGTATCTTGTGATGTCTTTAACATTGAATTTAAGTGGTCTTATGATCTAGACCTAATGAACTAAGATGGTTAAAGATGACACTTGATGACTCATTGTGAGTTTCTCTAATTTATATATTATATTAAATCATGATGGGATATAAGCCTTTAAACTGGTGAGTAACATACATAAAATCCTCATGAATAACTTTTAACAAGGTTATAGGGTACTTTTCCATGATATTCATTAGTAATCTTCTTTTGAAACTATGTGTATGTGGCCTAAAAGTGAAGTTTTTAGTATTTAAATAAAAAATTATAGTCTAAAAAGTCCATTACATAATTAATAACATATTTAAATCACCCCATGTTCATAACATTACTTTAGTCAATCATTGCATTCTTTGATAGTATCTTTTCTATGAGCTTAGAAGGTTCTTTAGCCACCAAAAGAGCTACCACATGTGAATGGAGCTATCTTTTTGATGTCATTCATGTATTATTTAATTTTAAGATGATCTTAACCCTTATTTTTCTCCATTTTTACTTAAAAATATGGTTTGAAGCTAAAGGAAGAGGAAATAAAGGAGAATTTATAGGTTTGGACAATGTTTTTAGATGGTATGGATCCATACTATATGGATCTACTTAGGAGTTTTGAAGATATAATAAAAATTGGATGCTAACAATTCTAACACATATAGTGGGAGTTATAATTCAAAGGATTTGGAGCATACATTTTTATATTTTAGTACACTAGAAAGCTTCAAAAGTGTCAGAGTCATATTTCTAGATATTTCATGCTAAAAGTGGTTACAAGATCCTCCTCAAAAGGAAAAGAGACTAAATTTATTGAGTTGTCTTTTCATACATTTAAGAAAAATAATTCTTCTTAGTCTAATCCAAATCCTAAACCTCCTTTTTCTCCTGCTATTTCAAAAAAATCTACTTGTTTCTAATCAAATATTATCCAAACAAACACTATTGTAAATCCCATACTTCAAATGGCTATTACTAGGAGACAAAATTTTGTGTCTTTTAATGCTGGAATCTCATTGAAATTAAATAAATTTTATGACATTATTTATTCTACCTTAATATCCTTCCTTATTTCATAGGAGAAAACTCAATTACTCTTATTGATAATATTGTAAACATAGCCAATTTATGTTTAGTATTGTTGGCTAAAAGATTTGTCCGTATCTAAAAATGTTTTATTTTGAATCCATACCCTTCTTCTTTCAAGAAAAAATAAGTTAAACAACAAATGGGTGAACTATCAAGACTAGTTCCCCTATCAATTAAGGTACATTTCCCTTTAAGATTTTCATTGATTTCAAATATTCAGATACACTTTTAACCATAAAGTGTTTAAAGGTAAACTAACATCCATACATCATCATGCTATGAATGTGAGATTTTATAACAATAATGGGTAATAGAATACACATATTATATTTTCAATAACAATCAAATAGATAAACTAATAAATTATATTGATAAACTAATAAATGATAAAACACATACAATGACTTGTCTAATTGAAGAGTAATTAATATATGAAAGAAGATTTCACACAAAAAATCCAATTTCAAATACTCAAAATCATAGATCTAAGTATGCAGTAATTGATTCTCCTTTTCATTCATAGATGAAAAACATTTCAGATAAACATCATATATATTGTAAACAATAGTGGTCTAGCCCTAAAAAATCCAATCTCCTTCCTCTTTTGTATATTCCCTCTTCTTTTTTCCACCAAAAATATATAAATGTTTGCCCTAATTAATTAATCTTTCAAACTAAACTAGAGTTAAAGTAACTCTGACCCATCCAGGATTTAGTTTTTTTTGTACAAATTCATTTAAAGATCAAGTTTTGAATAGAAAAGCAATTGAATAACTAAATAAAAGAAACTATGTAAGTAAAATCATTGCTGAAGTGATGGATTAGGATCTCCAAATTTGTTGTGTTCAATTGGGTAGGTACATTGAGCTTTCCACTCCTGAAATGTTGTAACAAACTCTTGGATTTTTGAGAGATTGGGAATATTGACATGATTTATTCTTACCTTCCAGATGTTTTCTTCCCTCTAAATTTTTCCCATTTTTTCCACATGCTCTGGGAGTGTGTCGATGCAGTGATAAAGAAGTGAATCTACCTTTGAAATTTGAGAGAAATTTTTAGTTGATAAGTTGTCCCTTTATTTAATGATGTTGATCTTTTCCCTAAAGGATTGAATCATAGTATTGATGCCCTTTTCTAGTTTTCCATCATCCTTTATGTATTTCACATCAATATAATGTAGATCATGCTGTAATGACTGAATGAATTTAGTTATTTTTTTGATCATTTTTGTGATTTGAATTTTCTCGTGTCAGGATACTGAATTCCTCCATTCAATGTTTTTCTTACTTACATATAATAAATCTTCATCCAGTCCTATCAAATTCTTTTCTGATAAAAACTTTGTTATTCCATACTTTTATACCTCATCAATTTGGTTAATCACACTCATCCATTTTCCTTAATCTTTTATCCACATAACATTTTGTGTTTTCAAATCTTCAACAGTAATTATGGTTAGATCATATACATTCTTTAATTTATGAATGTATGCTATACCTTTTTGGATGATTCCATCCAACCAATTATCAAATATCCTAGTAACCATTTTGCTTCTATGTATATGATCCAACATTTTTTGATTGACAAGTGATTTTGGATTAAAATACATGGGTAGTTAGGCAATTAGTTGTGGATCTAGATTATGAATGGAATCGATGTATTTAACCATTGACTACATGGTCTATTTTAACTCTCTTTTATCTTTTTCATCCTTTTAGGTTCTGCTGACTATCCTTTTGGTGGATGCTTCAAGGTGATGCATGTATGTGGCATGTGATGCAGTCCCAAGATCTATCTTTTCAATTGTAAAATCTTGAGCTGAAGGATCTTAAACTTCTTCATTAGTTCTTGGCTAGGCTATTTATGCATTCTAGTTCCCTGTGTTAGGGTCAATGTCTACCCTGGATGTTGTTTTTAATTTCCTAGATTTAGAAGTTTTTCCTAAACATTTAATCACCATATCCTCCAAGGGAAAAAAAGGTACTATTTTCCTTTTGTTACTAATTGAGCTTTCTAGCCACTTAGGTGTAGATGCTGAGACTTCTTTATCAATATTTGGTTGATCAGAAGGCACATTTGAAATAATCATCGGGTTATCAGAATCAAAAGAAATCTTTGTCTGTTGATCTACACTAACCTCCTCTGCCATTGGTGAATCAAATTCTTTATCACATATTGCTTCTTTTGAATCCTCTTTAGAATTAAAATCCATAATTACTTTTTTATAAATCTAACTCTTTCTCTTTCTTTGAGTAGTTGATCTGGTTACATGAGGAGGCAAAGTCAATATAAGGGCCTTCTTAGATCCTTTGATGACATGATCTCTTCCAATTTTTGACTTGGAAGTACATGCATCATAGATAACAATAAACTAGTTAGAGGAGCTTATTGGGGATGGTGGTTCAATTATTGATTTACATTACTAGGAAGTTTTGTTTTGATCTCCCCCCATTTTTTTTCTCTCTTAACCATTTCTCAATTCTTCTTATCACCAGGAGGGTCTTAAACTCAATTCTATCTTCTTAATTTTTATCCTAGTCAATTTTTAGAATAGGTGATTGATTTATCTATTTGAATTATAGATCAGTCAATTATTCTTCATTATTAAAAATTCTAGAAATGTCCATATTTAAATTAAGGGTAATTATTTTCCCTAGGGAGAACCTAGACCACAGTCTTCTTTTAAATTCAAATTCATATGAACAATCCTCCCAATAATCTCCTAATTAAGGAATATGTGACAACGATGTTCCAAGATCCAAGTTATCCCTAGAAAAACCTTTGTTGTCAAATTGGGATCTAGTCGTGAAGTACTAAAAAATGAATTTTTTAAGATCCAATTCTAAATTAAAACCATCAGATGCTGACTAGCATGAATAATGACCAAGTTTAATAAAAAAGATAAGCCCTTTTTGAAATTTCAAAAGCCAATTTTTTGCAATCATGATTTTGTAAATTGCTTTCTTAAGTGAAAAATAACCATAAAAATAAGTAATACTGAGGTCAAAATACGGTTCCTTGGGAGGAATTCTCATCACATACATTAGGGTTTATCTATTGATATAAAGTAAAACATTACCGTCGGTAGTTCTGATGCACCTATTCTGAGGTTTATATCTATTCATGCATTTTATAGCTAATTCATGGCATTACACAACTATGGGAAAGGTCACAACTTCAACCAAGCCACTTTCTACTATCTTTTGCATCATATGATTTGACACAAGATTTTTAGATCTTTCTTTAAAATCTTCCAATTCATATTGGACTAGAGAGGTATCCCCAATTCTAGGAGGAGAACTTATGAGACCAAGACCATTCTTGTAATCAATACATGCAAATTTCATGGCTACAGGTTGTAGGATATAATGAAAAGAAAGTGTTTTCAACTTCTTAAATAATGTCGTAAACTCAAAAGGATTCTTATTTCCAACCAAGTATTGGAAATGGCTTATAGTAAGAGTAAAACTTACCTTAAATGTATCTAAAATCACTACAAGTTCAAGCAATCAAATATCTTATACCACTTATGTTGTTCTCCTTTATATCACCTAGTATGCTTGTTTGCTAAATTTGACTTGTTCTCTCTTGATACGTATATTAACTAGATCAAATAATTAAACCAAAATAATGTATGTTAAACATGCTTGATAAGACACACACTCTGACATATGCATTAATGGCAAGCATTTTTTAAGTGTGATTTTGATGAGAAATGATTATCTGTAACCTCATGAAAATTCAAAAATTTTCACTTTATAATGAGTTTTGGATATATTGTCCTCTAAATCTCCCACTAATTTTAACTTAGAGAAAGCCTTGGGGTGAGATGAGAGTATAGTCATTAAACCGTTGAACATTTGAACTTTTGGAAATGTGGTTCAACTTTGAGGTTCAAAGATATGAGATGAACTACACAGATTCACCAATAGTTGCATGACCTTTCTAGAAACTTTAAACCTTAAAATAGTGAACCATTAAACTCTTAAACTCTGATATGAGGTTCAAGCGGTAGGTTCAATGATATATTAATTTATACAAGGGAACTGAGTGAACATGACTCTTTATAAAACATCGATTATTGAATTATTTGAATCGTTAAACTCTTAAACCATTGAAATCTTGAACCAATGAAAAAGGGTTCAAATTTAACTGGAAGGTTCAAAGTAATAATTGAAATACACAAAAGGACAAACAATTCACTTTGAGAAACATTAAACCATTGAACCTATTGAACCTCTTGAACTCTTGAACTCTAAGAATGGTTCAAGTTCAAAGGTTAAATTCTTTAGAAATTTCAAACACAAAAGATGATAAGTTGGTGAACTTATTTAATGGGAAAATTCATGAAAAATTGAATAAGGGTGACTCAAAAGGTAACATTGGCTCTAACTGGGGATTGCATTTTATGGCAAAATGTAGAGAACTCAAAAACTTTGGTTATGCATAAATGGAGACATAGAAATGGAAGAAAAGGAGAAAGACAAATAAAAAATGGGAAAGGAAAACACAAAATGCAACAATAAGGGAAAGGCTATGTACAAAATAGGGGACACATGTTTCATAGTCGATATAACTTAAGATCCTATCCATTATAGGATAGGGGCAAAATAGCTCCATCTAGATATTCCAATTTAAAATAAATAGGTCCAAGTACCTAATGAATTTTGAAAGGCCCTTTATAAAGTGAATAAAATTTTCCATGTGCTCCTTTAGGTTCTCTCCTTCTATCCCATAACAATACTTCATCTTCTTCCATGAAATATTTAGGTCTAGTTTTTTGATCAAAAATATTTTTAACCCTCGTTTGATGAGTAGTAATATGATCAAATAGTTCATTCCTCTCCTCATCAATCTTAGTTAAGTACATAACTCTTTTCTCTAAAAAATCTTGAAAATACTAATCTTCAATAACATTTTCTAATTTAGTTACAGATAATTCTAGAAGTAATGATAAATATGCTCCTATCCCATAAACTAGCTCAAAATGTGTCATTCATATTACTCTTTTTGGGGTTATGCTGTCATCCCAAAGTGCTTCATATAATTTATTATGTAAATATCTAGGGTTATCACTCACTAATTTCTTCATGATGGCTATCAAATTTTTATTACTAGACTCTGCTTGTCCATTCCCTTGAGGGTAATAATCTAATGAGTGAGAAGGAGAGATACTATGTTCATAGCAAGAAAAAGTAAGTTCCATTGAATAAAAATTGGTAGTGTTATCTACCACAATATTTTGAGAAACACCAACATACCAGTATATTTTCTTTGAAAAAATTACATACCACCTCTAAAGTGGTTCTCTTCACAGGGGCTGCTTCAACCTATTTCATAAAATAGTCAGTTGTTGTTAAAATGTGTGTATGACCAGCACTTGAAGGAGCTGAAAGAGGCCCAATGAAGTCTAATCCCCATTGTTTGAAAGGTTATTCAATAAAAATAGGCCTCAAAGGTAATATTTTAATTTGTGGTCTTCCTGACAATAATTTACATTTTTCATAGTTAGCTACCCATTTATATGCATATTTGAACATACCTAGCCAATAATAACAATTTTCAAGGATTTTGAATGATGTGACCAAAGAAGAGAAATGTCTGCCATAGGCTTCATTATGAAAAACTTCCAACAGTTTGTATTGTTGTTCCTTATCTACACACCTTATAAAGGTTCCATCTAGTCCCTTTTTATATAGGACATCACCCCAAACCACATATTTTGTTGATTTTAACTTCATATTCCTTTTCTCCTTTAGGTATAAGTGATTAGGACAATCTCCATAAGTAATATAGTGTCCCACATTTAAGAACTATGGATCTTGTAAGCTCACCAAAAAAGTAGTAGAAAGTTTTTCTTCTTCTTCTTTACTTCTAGCTATCAATTTACACAAACCTTGACCTCTAATTAATTTGGTTGGCCTAATCTCCAAGTCATACTCTTCAATTTTAGCAACCCATGTTGCTCTATTGTTCATCCCAACATCTTTTTGAGTAAGAATGCTTTTCACAGCTGAACTAGGAATAAATACAACTGAATGAGAATGAAGTATATAATATCTGAATTGTTTAATAGCATTTACTATAACAAAATCTTATTTCTTTGCTAAATAATATTTAAGTTCATGTTTCTTGAGAGGAACACTCATAAAGGCTATTGGGGCTTCTATATTTAATTCATTTTTATGTAACAAGATACCAAACATGGTATGTTCTGAAGCATAATAGTAAATAACAAACTCTTTTTAGAAATTGGGATTAACCAAAGTAGGTGTTTGTGAAATCACCTCTTTAATATCTTCAAATGCTTTCTTAGCAGCTTCATTCCATCTGAATGATGATTTTTCACTCATCATCCACACTGTTTTGTAATCTCAATAAATTCAGGAATGAACCTTCTAATAAAATTAATCTGGCCAAAGAAAGACTTAACTCCAATACTATTAGAAGGAAGACTTAGCTATTGTATTGCTATAACTCTTTCTGGATCAATCTTGATTCCACCTTTTGAAACTAGGTGTCCCAATAAATTTCCTTCTATAACACAAAAAACCAACTTCTTAGGGTTAAGAAATATCCCATGACTGAGGCATATTTGTAAAATGGTCTCCAGATCCTTTAGATGATCCTCTCTTTTTCTAGAGAAAATAGTCAAATCATCTAGATAAATGACAATAATTATACCTTTTATATCTTTAAAGGATGAATCCATCACCTGTTGAAAATTTGTACCATCATTAATCAAACCAAAGGGCATACGGTTATAAGGAAAAGTTCCTCAAGGTGTAGTGAAATAAGTTTCATGTTGGTCAGGTGTAACCACATTTATCTAATTATAACTTGAGAACCCATCTAAAATGGACATCATTTTTGACCCAGCTACAATTTGCAAGATGTGATCCATCATAGGCAAGGGATAATTATCTTCTAAACTGGCTTGTTTTAAATTCCTAAAGTCAACATAAATTCTTATTTCTCCATTCTTTTGTGCACTGAAATAATGTTCGCCACCTAGGTGGAGTGATGAATTGGATAAATAATCCTAGCCTTCAATATCTTGTCAATCTCTTTAAAGATAGCATCAAAAAAATTTGGGTTATAATTTCTTAGCTTCTGCCTAAATGGAATTGCATTTGCTTTCAAAGGAATATGATGCTAAAATTGCCCATGTCTAAAATCTTTAAGATCATCATAGCACCAAGCAAAGACATCTTTATACTTAGTCAATAGATTAATTAATTAATTTTTCTCCTCTGGTGAACAACACCTACTAATGGAGATCCATTTGGGATCAGCCTCACTCCCAATGATGATTTTCTCATAATCCTCTATTTTGTTAAGATTCTTGATAGGTTTACTTTTATTATATTCATCTTGTCTAGTGAACAAATGTTATAGAGAGACCAATCCTTTAGGGATTTTGTTTCCTTTTAACTGAATTACATCATCTTTGGATTGATCCCTAGATCAGGACTAAATTATTTATACTCTATTTTAGAACCTTCAAAATAAGTCCTTAGTAACATATCAACATTCTCTAAAAAAATTTTGATCTATTTATTACTCTCAAAAACTTGCCAATTTTCAGCATTGTCCGAGACATTAGGATGATAGATTAGTTTTATTCTATATGAATCCCTTTCAACATTGGGGTGTGGGAGAAGAAGAGATGTTGATATTGTTAGAGAATCCACCCAAGTATTTTGGTCTCTATGAATTGCTTCAATAGAAAAGGCATCAAAACATTATATCTCATCCTAAAATCTATTTTTGTAATGTTTTAATCTATCATTTTTAACTAAAAAAATGCCTCTCACTTGTTTGACAATTAATTCAGCATCTCCTCTTGCCTTGAGTATTTTTACACCATTTCCTTTAGCTTCATTTAACCCAAGCAATAAAACTTCATATTCTGCAGTGTTATTAGTGTTTTTAAATTCTAACTTGAAAGAGTAAGGAAAATTTTCACCTTCAGGTGAGATCAACACAACCCCTGCTCCTGAACTAGTGGTAGCACAACTGCCATCAAATTTTATGGTCCATTGATCATCTAAATGAATAGACTTTAGGACAGATTCTTCCTTTAAATATTTAGAGGAGAGAAAATAGTTACCAAATTCATATTCTTCAAATAGAATTTGAGACTTATGATCATCAAAAGGATATACTGTAAACTTGCATTTAGGTTCACGTTCCATCTTAACTTTCTACTTTCCCACTAGAATTGTAGCTTTTGACCAATCCAATTTAATCTACCCACCAAAATCTTTATAAAAAGTTATGATCAACAACATCCCATAACTAGCTGGGATATTTGCTACCAAGATAGTCAACTTCACCTTTTTATTAGGATAGGATGCAAGAGCAACTCGTGCATCTTTAATTTGTCCATGCACAGAAATATGTTTGTCATCCATGGAGTAACATCTACCAAATTTTTTTTAAAGGGATAAGACTAAGGCTTTGCTTATAGAAGAAGGCATTATATTATCAGAAGCACCTGAGTCTATGATACAATTGCTAAGTTTATGACCATTTATGAACAAAGAAACATAAAATGGGTTGGGTTTCATATCAGTTGTATAAGGAGTATCATAAGATGAATTGAGGGTCATTCTAGAAGTATGAGCGGGTGATTTAGGTGGAGAAGTAAATAATTAGGTAATGGGAGACTCAGTATTAACATTTAATTGACTTTCAGGTTCAACTTGTGTAGGGTCATTTTAAAGATATTTAACCAATTTATCAAGTTCTTTAGGTTTCAACCTGAGGTATTTAGCAAGGGATATTTGAATTTTTGTATACTTAAAAAATTATAAAATATCAAAAGAAGTCTCACAATCATTTCTATGTAACAATTTACTTTCTTGAGTCTTCATATTAACATCAAAGGTTTTAGTAAAAGGTTCCTCACCTTTAATGGGCACTTCTTGAGTATTAGAAAATCTTGGATTCTTTTGACTTCTGGTAAGCACAACACATGAAGGATCTTCAAGAGTAACCAATATTTCACCTCCTCTTTCTAAATTTGAATCATATTCTAGGAAGTGTATTTTAGAGTCGCTAGGTCCCTCAAAGTTCCTTTCTTCTTCAATAATCTCCCCTAAGACATCTTGAGTAGTAGTCATTTGAGTATATCTAAGCATCTCTGGATAATAATTTCTATCATGATCATTAGTCAAATGAAAGACACACATGTTATTTCTTCTAGGATGGGCTTCAATAGTCAATCTTGGTTGTGTTGATGCAAGTGGTAATGTCTTACCAGCATTTATTTGTTGATTTCTTCTACCAATATCTTGATATAGTTGTTGGAATGAAGCACTAGCCTTAGATAATTATCTTTTTAGGGAAATCATATCATTTACTAGCCTTTGAACTATAGGATCCATAGAGGATGAGGGATGAGCATTAGGTACTTAGACTTCTTTCTTCCATTTTTTGGCCATAATAAGATCATCCTCTAACTCAACTGCCAATGATTGTGCATCTCTTAAATTGATAATTGCACCTCTTCTAAGATGAAAACTTATATTAGGAGGCATAGAATTAATAAAGAAACATTTAGAATTCTTAGTAGTCAGCCTTTTATTAGCAAGAATCTTGTTCACATTCTATTAAATTTGGCTATAAATTCTCTCAAGGGTTCATGTATCTCCTTCTTGAGTTGAGTTAATTGAGCAAGAAGGGAATGCTCATCTTTTGTGCTTTTAAACCTATTTTCAAACACAATTTTCATATCATTCTAGTTTGTGATTTAGTAATTAGTTAGATGATAAAACCATTGTGCTATAATATCATTTAGAGTTTTCACAAAAAGCCTTATGGCTATATCTTGATGTTGCATGCCTAACACACCACATGCTAATGCAAAGGCACTTAGCTAGTGATTATCTTCCATCTCCATTAAATTTGGGTGAATTTTCCCTTGCATTTTTAGGCAAAGGATTCAAGTTGGCCCCTAAATTTAGAGTTCCTATGGCTTCTCCCCAAGGTTGGTCCATTGGAAGAAAACTTATGGCAGAAGGAAAGATAGTACCAGAAAGAGTTAAGGCTTGACAAATAGAGGATGTAGAGGGTGTAGGAGGGCTATGAAGTCTACTTCTAGCTTTTATAATGTGGGTATGAATATAAGGAAAATTTAGGCTTTGCAATGTTTGAAAACTAGAATATTCAATTCCCTCTCTTCTCAAAGACCTTGTGTATATTCTAGAATCTAGCTTATGATATTATAACTATTAACTTCTATGATGTTCTTAACTTATTTGCATTTTAAGGGGTTTGATTTCTTGCTAGGTTTTTTGCTTGCCTCCTTTTCCTAAGTAACAACAATCTCAAATTATCAACCAATTCTTCTTCAATTTATAATACTCTACTTGTTATCTTATAATCATCAGTATTATGATGAGAATGTCAAGCAAGAGTATTTAACCGACTGATTATATCTTCCTATTCATCTTGAAAACCAAGATTAGGTTGTAAAACAAGAATTATATTTTCATGTGGAAGCACCATTATTGCCTCATATTAAGGTGACTAATCTTTTAATAAATATTTCAATTTCATTTTCCAGTGGAGTCGCCAAAAATTGTTGGCTAACAGATTTTTCCTTATCTAAAAATGTTTTATTTTGACTCCATACCCTTCTTCTTTCAAGAACAAATAAGTTAAACAATAAATGGGTAAACTATCAAGACTATTTCCCCTCTGAATTAAGCTACATCTCCCTTTAATATTTTCAATGATTTCAAATATTTAGATACACTTTCAAATAGAAAGTGTTTAAAGGTAAACTAACATCCATACATCATCATGCTATAAATGTGAGATTTTATAATAGCAATGGGTAATAGAATACATAAATTATATTTTCAATAACAATTATATATATATATATATATATATATATATATACATTTGCCCTAATTAATCATTCTTTTAAACTAAACTAGAGTTAAAGTAACTCTGACCCATTTGGGATTTAGTTTTTTTTTCACAAATTCATTTAAAGATCAAGTTTTGAATAGAAAAGTAACTAAATAAAAGAAACTATGTAAGTAAAATCATTGCTAAAGTGACAGATTAGGATCTCCAGATTTGTTGTGTTCATTTGGGTAGGTACATTAATATTTACACTCATGAAATGATGTAACAAACTCCTATATTTTCGAGAGATTGAGAATACTGACGTGCTTTATTCTTGCCTTCAAGATTTTTTATTCCCTCCAAATTTTTCCCATATTTTCCACTTGCTCTGGGAGTGTGTTGATATAGTAACAAAGAAGTTACACTACCTTTGAAATCTGAGAAAAAAATTTAGTTGATGAGTTGTCACTTTCTTTAATGATGTTGATATTTTCCCTAAAAGATTGAATCATAGTATTGATGTCCTTTTCTAGTTTTCCATCATCCTTTATGTTTTTCACATCAATACAATGTAGATCATGCTGTAATGATTGAATGAATTTAGTTATTTCTTTAATCATTTTTGTGATTTCAATTCACCCTTGTCGGGATACTGAATTACTCCATTCAATGTTTTTCTTACATATAATACATCTTCATCCAGTCTTGTCAAATTCTTTTCTGACAAAAACTTTGTTATTCCATACTTTTATACCTCATTAATTTGGTTCATCACACTCATCCATTTTCCTTCATCTTTTATCCACAAAGCATTTTGTGTTTTCAAATCTTCAATAGTAATTGTGGCTAGATCATATACATTATTCAATTTATGAATGTATTTTGTACCTTTATGGATGATACCATCCAACCAATTATCAAATATCTTGGTAATCATTTTTATTTTATGTATCTGATCTGGTATTTTTGATTGATAGGTGATTTTGGATAAAAAGGCAAGGGCAGTTGGGTAATTGGTTGTAGATCTAGATTATGAATGGTGTCAATGTATTTAGCCATTAACCACACAATCTATTTTAACTACCTTTTATCTTTTTCATCCTTCCAGGTTTTGTTGACTATCCTTTTGGTGGATGCTTCAAGGTGATGCATGCCCATGGCACATGATGTAGTCCTAAGATCTATCTTTTCAATTTTAAAATCTTAAACTGAAGGATCTTGAACTTCTTCATTAGTTCTTGGCCAGGCTATTTTTGCATTCCAATTCCCTATGTTAGGGTCATGTCTACCCTGGATGTTATTTTTAATTTCTTAGATTTAGTTGTTTTTCCTAAATATTTACTCACCATATCCTCCAAGGGCAAAGAAAAAAGTACTATTTTCCTTTTGTTGGTGATTGAGCTTTCCAACCACTTAGGTGCATAGCCTGAGACTTCTTTATCAAGATTTGGCTGATCGAAAGGGACATTTAAAATAATCATCAGGTCAATAGAATCAAAAGTAATCTTTGTTTGTTGATCTGCACTAACCTCCTTAACCATTGGTGAATCAGATTCTTTATCACCTATTGCTTCTCTTGAATCCTCTTTAGAATTTAAATCCATAATTACTTTTTCAAAAATCTGACTCTTTCTCTTGCTTTAAGTCCTTGATCTGGTGACACAAGAAGGTAAAGTAGTTATAAGGGCCTTCTTAGATCCTTTGATGATAGGATCCCTTCCATTTTTTGACTTGGAAGTACCTGCATCACAAATAGAAATAAGCTAATTAGAGGAGCTTATTAGGGATGGTGATTCAATTATTGATGTACATTATTGGGAAGATTTATTCTGAGCTCCCCCCATTTTTTTCTCTCTCAACCATTTCTCAGTTCCTATCACCGAGAGGGTCTTAACTTCAATTCTATCTTCTTCATTTTTATCCCAGTTAATTTTTGGAATAGGTGATTGCTTTATCTATTCAAATTGTAGATCAGTCACCTATTCTTCATTATCAAAAATTCCAAAAATGTCCATATTTAAATTAAGTGTAATTATTTGCCCTAGGGAGAACCTGGACCATAGTCTTCTTCTAACCTTGAATTCACTAAACAATCCTCCCAATAATCCTCTAATTGAGGAATATGTGACAACCCTATTCCAAGATTCAAGTTATCCCTGGCAAAACCTTTGTTGTCAAATTAGGATCTCGTCATGAAGTATTGAAAATTGAATTTTTTAAGATCCAATTCTAAATTTAAAGCATCAAATTTTGACTGGCATGAATAACATCCAAGTTTAATAGGAAAAGATATACCAAATTTATTTTTTATTGGGAGCTTTTTATCTACATGTGTTAATTGTCTACAAACTTCTATTAACATATATCAGTCAAAAACATACCTAGGTAACCTCAAAGGTTTACCATCAAAACCCCCAACTCTAATATAAGTGAACTTAGAAAAATAAATAAATAAACTACCATAAATATTGATCAACTGCATAGACTCATCAGACATCCTCTTATTGATGTTGTTTGCTAATTCATAAATCATTTTTATGCTAAAAACATCATTAATCCTCCTATAATTTTCATAACAATTATACATTTGTAATTGTGAATAATAATCATAAATTTTGATGTCCTCAACCTAGGGCACATGAGGCATCCCTACCCATTATCTTGTAGAAGTCAAGAAATAGAAGAGGTACAAGGACATGTAAAAATATTTATTCCCCAAACAATTACTTAGACCCAGATGCAAACATTCAACTACAATTTCTGCCCATTCCACATATTGCTCTCCTTAAAGGATAACCTATATGAAAAAGTACATCCAGTCTTCCCAATAATATGCCTGAGCATTTCCATTTAGCCTATGTAGTAATAATATAAAATCTTGTACTTCTGGAATCATGTGATTTCTTGTTAATGGTCTAGGTAGTCTTGAACCCCCTTTTTGGAATTTCAAAAGCCAATTTATTGCAATCAATCTCTTGTAAATTACATTTTTTAGTGAAAAATAACCATAAGAAGAAGTAATACTAAGTTTAGAATATGGTTCCTTGGGAGGAATTCTCATCACAAACATTAGGGTTTGTTTATTGATATAAATCAAAACATTACCATCAGTAGTTTTAATACAACTATTATGAGGTTCATATCTATTCATGCATTCTAGAACTAATTTAGGGCATTATACAGCTATGGAAAAGGTCATAGCCTCAACCAAGCCACTTTTTACTATCTTCTGCATTATAGGATTTGACACAGGATTTCTAGCTCTTTCTTTTAAATCTTCTAAGTTATATTAGACTAGAGAGGTATCCCCAATTTTAGGAGGAGAGCATTTGAGACTAGGACCATGCTCGAAGTCAAGAATTGCAAATTTCATGGCTATAAGGTTGGAAGATATAATGAAAAGAAAATGTTTTAAACTTCTAAAATAATGCCATAAACTCAAAAGGATTCTTCTTTCCAACCAAGTAATGGAAATGGCTTATAGTAAAAGTAAAGCTTACCTTAAATGTATCTGAAATCACTATGAATTTGAGAAATCAAATATCTTATACCACATGTGTTGTTCTGCTTTGTATTGATGGGTGTTGTCATCCCCTTCATTTAATCAATTTTCTATTGATATCATATTTAACCAGCGTTGTGTCTAAAGCTATATGTAACAAGAGGAATCATAGAGATTTAGTATTTGAATGGAGGTATTTTTATTTTTGTTGTTTTGGGGGGTTCTTAATGTCTTAAGGATTTCTTGGTTAAAACCTTATTGGAATCAAACTATGCAAATATGTTGGAAATAAACACACTTTATATAAATGAAATAAATTACTGGAAATAATCACACATTGCAAAAATGAAATTGATTTCTATAAACAAACACACATTTTTAGAAATGAAATAGATCACTAGAAAAAAACACACGTTACAGAAATAAAATTGATTGCTGGAAACAAACACACATTGTAGAAATGAAATTTAATCTAAAACACCTGCAGGAAAAAATTTACAACAAATCTTAACTTTAAGGAGTTGGAAGCATTTATAAATTTAACAGAGTTACCTATTTACTTTTGTGAATATAAATATAAATACCAACAAAAATGAAGATCCTGGGTCTTTGGAGGAGTGGGCCCTTGCTCTGGCTAGAACAGGATTTGAACAATTTAATTTGCTTTCAAAATAGAAATGGATATTCCATTGATAAAATGTTATGTATTACAAATGTAATAATATATCCTTTATCTTCAATTATTTTCTCTATCTTCTATATTCTATATCTCTCACTAAATTCCCAGGTCTGTATATATAGATGCTTTGATGGCTGTAACCATTTCATAGATACGATGGAATTGAATCATACCCAAAATAGATGCTAAATCAAGATGTGGATGGATGTCCAGCTGTGTGATAAATGTCTTGATTCTGCAAGTTTGGAAAATTAGGAATTTGTTCCTAATTTAATGGGATCATTGATCTAACAGATTAGCGATCATTTAGAATAGATCCTCATTAGTTCCATATCTAGCTGCAAAAGTTTTGGAGCTTATCTATAAGAGTACTAGAGCTAAATATAGAGTTATGGAGCTAAGTCCAAAAATGCAATGACTTGAAATAGTATGGTGGAGTTCCAAAACTAACTGTGATGGTTCCAAAATAGATTTTGCAAGTTTCAAAACTAATTGTGATGATTTCAAAATAGATTCTATAGGTTCTGGAACTAATCTAAATTGAGTCTAATGCTTCCAAAAACATGCAATCCACTTCATATTTGTTCTTTAGCCTGATGATGACCTATTTTATTGCAAAACTAAACTTTTACAACACACTTGTTAGGAATTATAGGTCTTTTAAAATGTTATGATCATAATCAACAAAAGATGGATAATCACATCCTAACTCATCTTAGATCAAAATAAATGTTACAAAATGCAATCAAACTTAATAGAAAGAGAGAGTAAGATGAGATCATTTGTTATACATTTATTGGGCATATCTTGGCCTCATCACTTCCCCCATACTTACTTGTTTTTAAGTCCCTTTACAAACTTCACTCTTCAAATTTAGGATTGTATATCCTGCATTCCATTTGATTTCTTAGATCAAATGGCTAGAAATGAATATCCCGATGCTTTGTTATAGAAGTACTATACCCTGCTCATGCTTCTACTTTTCTTTTCCATTCCTCAAATTGAGTGGGATGTTGAGGTTCTCTATTTTTCCAAGGAGATATGGGGGTGAGAAGTAGAGCTGGCCTTGTCTACATTCCTATCCATATGCTTAGGGGAGTTTCATTAATCCAGGGAATTATTGTGCATAAGGCTTTTTCCTTTTCTAAACTCTAGATAAAATTTGAAGGGGATATTACTTCCCTTCTTTTCAATGCCACCAGCATAAATTCCCATCTTTTTAAACATGCATCATAGATAGTATCAAAATTTTCCCTTTCATAGGAGGTGAAGACATCCATGCTTTGTTGTAAACTGAAAAGATAAGGTCCCTTGAATTTATCATTGAATGCATGGGAATGGAAATATGTAGCAAAGGTGGGTGGATTCCGATAATGAATTCTCATACAGAGACTGGATGAACTATCCTTTAACCAATGCTCTAACTCCCTTTCTTTCCATCCAATCTAATTTTTAAGAACAGAGATAAATGCATTAAGTTGGCTTTCTCCTACATATAAATTGATCATAAAACCTATATTTCTTTCTAGCATAAAATTGTAGAGGTAGAATTCACAAATAAGGTTTTTCTATTCCATATTAGCTAAGGAGTAGGTGGCCGAGAAATTAGCTTCATCTTTTATTTCATGTGGAAGGCAACATGCTATCCTTGCCAACTACCAGCAAATGAATTGTTCCTCTAAAAACATGCTATAAATAGGAGAAGGTCTTCTGCATGCAAGCAACTTCTCACTCATCATACAAACTATTTGTATTTTCACAAGACATTTATACTTATCATTTTCCTCGTAAAATTTGTCTTCCCATTCCTTCCTTGCTTTCTCTTCTTCCATCAGTTTACCTTTCAAGTCTATATTGGCTACTTTGATTTCACTAAGTTTTCTACATGTGTCATCCCATAACTACTTGAGTGGTAGATAAGTCAATTCAGTCTATGCAAAGACTGTTGACACAAAGGTCTGTCTTGTACATTTTCCCTCATTTTCCATTAGTTGCCTTTTAATTTCTCCTAATTCCTCATTATTGGTTGTGAACTAGTTTGTTAATTCTATAAGGAGCATTTCCTTCTGTTCTAGCTTGAGTTTGAGGAAGTTCAATTTTGAATCCTTTTTATTGATAATGAGTTCTACTCTAGAAAAAAATAGAGCCTATTTAATCTGATAATTTTGTTCTTTTTCTAAAAGTTCTTAGGGAGTTAACCATTCCTCTTCCACCATAGGGGATTTCCCTTTCCTTCTCCAAGATGCCTATTCATCTTCTACATGTGATGGTTTTGCAGTCTCACCCATTTCTTGGAAAACTAGCTCTTTAAATCTTTCATCCTCTTTTTCCTTTTTTGCATGGTTTGGTCTAAGAGGAGTCATGGCCATGTTGCCCAAAATATCAACAACTTTAGTTTATAGCCTTTCTTGGTCTTTCAGATCCTCTAAACTTTATTTAGACATTTTATGACATTTTCTTTCTTGAGGAGCCTCAAAATATGCAGACATAGGTCTCCTCTTAGAAATCCTATTTTTCACTTTGTTCTCAGGCGTAGGTGAACTGTCATTATTAGAGAGGTATTAGTTCTTTTATAGCTTCAACAGAAGAATAAATGGCTTTAGAAGGTACAATAGGGTCTACAATTTTAACTTTTCTTCTAGATTTTCTTCTTTTTTGTATTTCCTCTTCCCCTAATATTTTCTTTTCCTTAGCAATGGCAGCAATTTTCAAATGAACTGAAGGAGCAGGAGGAGTTGCTATTGTTCTTTTAGGAATACCAAGGTTTTGTCCAAACTTGCTAAGAAATTCATCCCACATTTCTTCCCCATTTTTCTTAGAAAGGAAATGGTGTTGACATACTAAATGCACTAACCCATGATGTCTAATTGTTCCTACACCCCAATAATACCTATGGGCCATGGTATGGATGGAGTCAAAAAGAAACTCTAGAAGGTTTACTATATACTCTGGTTTTTTAGCTCCATATCTAAGGTGTATAAGGATTTTAAGGACTTCTTTTTCTACTATCCCAAATTATCCATCACAGGTTAAATATTTAACTATCTAGAATGCTACTCTATCAAAGGGTTTGGGCAAGCTGGCCCTCTTAACTCTTTTGATGATTTTGTTTGTATTATAAATATATTGGGGTTTAGCTTCCCCTTCTTTCAACAAGGTTTTAGCCATGTCTTTCAATGTCCCTTTGACAGGGTTTGGGACATGCATTATTGGTATTCTAAACATCTCCCTTATGATATTCAAAAAAAAGGAATGAAAATGTTCCTAATATTGGTCCTTGTTTGATCTAAATTGATAATAAATTCTCTTACCAGTTCATCATTGTATTTGGGAAATTTCCTCAGAAACTCTAGCCATCCTACTTGTTGAAAGATATTTGCTACTTCTTCATCTACAAGGAGTTGGGTATCATTGTCTAGTTCTGACTTCTTTTTGATTCCCATGATTCATTCATCTTTGAATATTTCACAGGTTAGCTAAAAATTGCTTCTTGTATTGGCAGAATTGATGATTTTGGCTACAAAGATAACAGGTTTGGTTGTTGATTTGGTCAATTTAGTTGCAAAATTACTATACTCAGTTGTGAAACTCATCAATTTTGGTTATGGAACTACTGTACTCAGCTATGAAACTAGCAGATTCAGTTACTTCAATCATAATAATGATTCTTTATGGTTATCTACTAACTCATTCCATCATCAATATCCTTCTCATGATTTTGCACATTTAACCATGATGTATAATGGATGACTCATCATACTAATCTTTCTAAATCAAGTCTAATCACACATGTAAACTTTCCATTTAACCTTTAACAAGTTAAAAATAAAATTACCATCCTTGATGATGTAATCCCTTTGTCATGCAGACACATCATCCCTAAAAAATGGTTAGAAAATAATTAGAATTCAAAAAGCTTTATTTGAATTAGCCATTTATTTGAGAAGATCAACTGTCATCACTGATTTTCAATTGATCTCTGATTATTATTATTATTATTATTATTATTATTATTATTATTATTATTATTATTATTATTATTATTATTATTATTATTATTATTATTTTTGGTAAAGAGAATACCATTTACTATTTTTCATTCTCTTCCCTTTATTTTATATCTTTTCATCTAATTATTTGATCGTTTAGAAGAACTGGGTTCTTCCATATGATCAAATTCTTTCTTTGCTTCAATTTACTTCAAGAATTAATCCTTACTATGAGGCTTCCTATAAATTTTTAGCCTATGTCCATTAACTAGGAGTATTTTTCTACTACCATCAATGGGAAGTAACTAGATAGAACCATTGTCAAATATCTGCTTGATCTGATAAGGTCCCAACCATCTGGTTCTTAATTTACCTTTGAATTGTTGGTACTTATAATCAAACAACAATGCCCAGTCTCCTACTTTGAATTGTATTTTCTTGATATGTGAATCATTCCATTGCTTCCTTTGACCTTCGATTATCTTTGTCTGGTGAAGTGCTTCCATATTGAATTCATCTAATTCATTGAGTTGAAGGATTCACTCCTTTTGAGATACATCCAATTTAATTCCCACCTTAGCTACTATCCTCAATGTTTGTAGTTCAAAATCAATAGGCAATAAGGGATTTTTCCCATAGACTAACTCATATGGTGAAAAACCTGTTGTGGTTTTCCAAGTTGTATTATAAGCCCAGATGGCTTTAGGTAGTCTTTTTACCCAATCTCTTCTTTTAGCTTCAACTATTTTAGTGAGGATGTTTTCTAATTCTTTATTTATTACTTGAACTTGTCAATTTACTTGTAGGTGATAGGGAGATGACTTCTTATGATTGATCTGATAATACATTGTGAAGGCCTAGATCATATTGGACATAAATTGTGGTCCTTGGTCTGAAACTCAGCTTCTTAGTGCTCCAAACTTTACCATAATTTTGTGCCATAGTAAATTAGCAACTGCTTCTTTAGTGACATTTGTTAAACCCTGCACTTCTACCCATTTTGTTACATAATAAGTACACACAAGAATATGCTCTTTTCCTTGTGAAGGAGAATTAAAAGATCTAATAAAATCCAATCCCCATCTCTTAAATGGTTCAATTACTAATTGTGGTTATAGAGGCATTTCATTGGTAATGGTTGGCTATCCCATCTTTTGACAAGGATCACACTGCTTGATATATCTCTTCACATCTTTGTATAGATATGGCCAATAGTAACCAGTGCCAAGTATCTTGTGAACTATTCTTTTCATTGAATAGTGTCCTCCACTTGGTTCATCATGACATGCTTAGAGGATGTCAAAAATTTCATCTTCTCTTACACACCTGCGTAAAACCAAATCAGAACCACATCTAAATAGCATTCCATTTAACCATTTGAACTGTTTATTGGTTTTGATTAATTTTTTAATTTGTTTTTAGTGAAAAAAGGAGGAAACTTACCTATTGCAAGATAATTTTCCATGTCAGCAAACCATAGTGTGTTAGCTAAAATAATAAACAATTATTCATCTATAAAGTTATCCTTGACTAGATCTTGCTCCCCTGTACTGGTCAATCTTGACAATAAATCAGTCACCACATTATATTTGCCTAAATTGTCCACAATGGTAATATCAAATTCTTGTAGAAGTAATGACCATCTAATTATTCTACTTCTAACCACTGGTTTTCTCATTAAATATTTAATTACTGAGTGATCTATATGTACAAATATTTTGTACCTTGTAATGTAATGTCTAAATTTATTGATTGCATAGATCATAGCCAAAAATTCTTTTTCAGTGGTAGTGTAACTTATTTCAGTGGGAGTAAGATTTTTACTGAGATAGTAAATAGCATATATTCTTCCTTCTTCATCTCTCTGTTCCAAAATTGCACCAATTGAGGTATTTGAGGCATCAATTTGGATGTGAAAAGGTTTCTCTCAATTAGGTCTTTGCAATATTAGGGTAGTTATTAATGTCTGTTTAATTTCTTCAAAAACATGTTGACACTATTCATCCCAATGAAATTCATAGTCCTTGGTAAGAAATTTAAACATGGGGGTAGAAATTTTATTAAAAAATCCTTGATAAAATGGCTGTAGTATCCAGCATGTCTTAAGAATGATTTGATATCTATGGGAATTTGAGGAATAGGCAAGTCTAAAATAATCTTCATTTTGTTTTGGTCAACCTAAATTCCTCTTTTTAAAATATGGTGCTCTAATACAATCCCT
This sequence comes from Torreya grandis, assembly GCA_037957365.1. NCBI lineage: Eukaryota > Viridiplantae > Streptophyta > Pinopsida > Cupressales > Taxaceae > Torreya > Torreya grandis. The sequence continues at coordinate 1,361,348 of JARHVA010003321.1, read as the reverse complement.
TTATCGACCATCATCAAACATTTCTCATGACTAAGAGACAAGTGATGTTATTCACATCTTGTTAATACTTTATCCAAATTTTTTAAGGCATCATCAAATGTATCTCCATACATAGTAAATTCATCCATGTATACCTCCACACAATCATTCATTAGGTCTACAAAAATTGCTAATATAGCTCTTTGAAAGGTTTCCCCATGGACAAGTAAATGTAGTTTTGTCCTGATCCTTAGCAGCAATTCTAATTTGATTGTATCCATTAAATCCATCCAAGAAAGAAAAGTACTATTTACCTGAAAGGTTGTCTAAGACTTGATCTATGAATGGTAAGGGAAAATAATCTCTTGGGGTGGCTTTGTTCAATTCCATATAGTCAACAAAAAATCTCCATTTTTCATTCATTTTAGGGATAATTACAAGAGGAGACTCCCACTAGCTATCTGAGATAGGGTAGATAAAACCTACTTGTAATAGTTTTTCAATTTCTTATTTGACTATATCCCTTAAGGCTAGATTAATCCTTCTCTGAGGTTGCCTAATTGGTCTAATATTTTTAGTATAAATGTGATGGGTGTAGATACTTGGATGAATTCCCTTCACATCTCTATAGTCCCAAGCAAATTATTTAGTATGATCCTTTAGAACATCAAACAATTTGACTTCTTCATCATTCTTTAACTAGCTATTAATATTCAAAAAAATTCATGGTTGAATCTCAACATGTTTGGTTCTAGGATATGATGAACTAATTTGTTGAAAGGGTTCCATTAAGGTGTTTAGTGGATAGGCATGTGGTAATAATATATGATATGTAGCAACATCTCTAAAAGTTCCTAGAGGTAGAATGCTGGACAAAGGACAATAGGAAGATTTATGATACTTATCTTGTTATAGGTAAAAATCCTTGTTACTGCTATTTTCTAAAAATTCTTCACCATCTCTCGATATCTGTAAAGTTGATGCTACAGATCCTTCCTCTATCCAAGAGAAATCATGTTCCTCCAGAGTAAATTTATCTTCACTTGCAGAGAATTGGTGTGGTTTCAGAACTAACTGTGATGGTTTTGGAACTAACTATGATGGTTCCAAAACAAACTGTGATGGTTCTAAAAGTAATCCTGACTACTCTAATGATGATTGATGTTCATTTAATGAAGGATTAACCATATCATCTATTTCCTGTACATGATCCTACAATGTTATCATAGCCAAAGAAGATAGATTTTGCTCATTAATATCAGGATTATCAACCCATAATTTCTCTTGATTATCAATAAAAGGTCATGCAGATGGATATAATGAAATTTGATTAGAATTCTTACCATTTGAAATAGTCATATCACTTGACCTATAATCAATTAAGGTAGAAACTATAGCTAACCACAGTCTCCCAAAAATAATGGGATAACTAAGTGTTTTACCTTTTGGCTGCAATATAAGGAAGTCAACTGGATATTCCCATGATTCCACCATTACTGCCACATCTTCAATAACTCCTAGTTTTTCTCAAGACTGATCTACCATCTATAGTATGGTATCAGTAGGTTGTATGCCTATTAATGGTAATGTTTTCATAGTTTCCACTGTTATTACATTTATAGATGCACCCAAATCAATCAAAACATTATGTATATCCTTATTCCCTATAGAAATAGAAATAATAGGGCTTCTAGGATCTCCATATTTAGGTATTAAGAGTTTTCCTGCTAATAAATCAGCAAGTTTCCTGTCTAGCTGAATAGTCTTGGGGTACTGCTTCTTTCTTCCAGGTTTTTTAAAACATAAAAATTTGATTAACTTATTCAATTATGGAATATCCTTAATTTCTTGTAACAATAGTATTTCAATATTCAATCTTCTTAGTTCCTACACCAATTTAGATTCCTTAAGTTTTATGGTTTCTTTAAGTCTTTCTAGAAATAGAATCTCAGTAGAATTTCTTTCTAGTTACTTATCTTTGTCTTTATCATCTTCCTTAGGTGTAATTGTGCTAGGGGTTTTAGATTCTTCTGTCATCTCAGTGATTATAATAGGTGACTGCTAACTATTTTTCCATATCTGGTTTGAATGTTTTTATAATCCATTGTATATCAACTAATTTTTTGGTTATGTTTCGTATACAGGAGTTGTTTGTTTGTTTCTTGGGTTTGCTACTAGTTATGCTGGCATTTGGGTTTGGAATATGTTTTCAATTTATGAATTTTGTGCTGGAGGTCCCATTATGGCTTGTTAGTTCTAATTTGGATATGTTTTTCCTTACACATAATTTCTAGGGCTCCATCTAGGTTGTGGCCAAGCATAAGGATTTCCTTGACCACCCTAAAGTTACTGATGTCCTCGAGTATATCAAGATTGACTTGCCCAATCCTGAGGATGGCACGTGGGTTGAGGGGCCCAAGGTGGCTATCCCCAACTTTGTGGTACTATTTGAGCTTCCCATGGCATCATCCAGAGATTAGGAGCTAGTCTTGGCATAAACTATCCTTGGTTAGGTTGTCTTTGAATAAAATTTAATTCTTCTATGGTGGATGATGTATTAGTTTGTTTGAGCTGATTTTTTGTGAGTGAAAAAAGAGAAAAATCATGAGTATCATGTTCTTTAGATTCATAGACAAGACATACTTCTATTTTATCTAAAGGACATTCCCTTATTACATGCTTCTTCCTACATCTAGGACAATACATGGCTAATGGTTCAATTTTGGCATTTGCTTTAGCTTGTAATCTATCTATGGTGGAGGTTAATTGAAATAATATGTTTGTTTTAAAGTTTTCAAATTTATCCATCAATTTGCTCATATCTAGATTCAATTTTTTAACCATTTTCCCTTTTCTAGGTCCACCCCTTGTTCTTGAATAGTTTCTATAAATTTATATCATTTCATCCATTCTTAATTGAGCAATGTTTCCTCCACCAATTAAATCAAGGGTATCCCTAGATTCATCATCTATACCTTTGAGAAAAATGGTTTTATTCAAATCTTCTTGAAGTACAAATCCACATATTTTACTCACAAAGAGGAATCTATCCAAATAATCTTCCATATATTCATCTTCTTCCTATTTGATTTTGAAAAATTCTTCCTTTCAATTTCTTCATCTACAATAATCTTGATATTTGTCTAGGAAGACAATTTCCATTTATTCTCAACTAGTAATAAAATTAGATGTTAATCCCACAAACCACCTCATTCCTACATCCTTCAGGGTAGATAGAAACAACTTCAATTTTTTATTATCTATGTTTTAATCATAAGTCTGACATAGTACTTCAAACTCAAACATAAATTGATCAAGATCTTCAAATGACATTCCTCTAAATATGTGAAAGTGTGTAGGTGAAAAGTTTTTTATAGTAGTTTCATCATCCTTGATATGAATGGGATAGGTAAAGGTTCTCTCAGGTTCCCTTCTAGCTTCTCATTCCATCTCTCTGGTATTTTCTAATCCCTTCTCCCAATCAATGTGGTATGTGGTCTATTTTGGGGTTGGTGAAAAGTCAGGTGTAGGGGATTGACTACTCAATTGAGAATCAAAACTTTCCCTCAATGGATCTTGAGAAATAATCCTCCTCCTTAAGGTTTTACTTGGTTTTGGTGACTGATCCAAAAATTCCAAAGATGGCAATTTTGCTTCTTGTCTTGTAGGAGATAATGGTGCCTCCAATTCTTGCTCAATGTCTTTTCTTAAATTAGAGGATGATGGAATTTCTTGTTTAGATATTTTGGGGAGAAATATACCCTTGGAATCTCGTGGTTTACTCATGAATTAGGGAAAATTTCTATAATTACTAAATGAATGATTGTTGCTCTTGTTGACACCTAATTAGAAAATTCCAAGTAGTGTTCTGCTACAATGCCATGAAAAATGATGGGTGTCATCATCCCATTCATTTAATCAACTTTCTATTGATGTCATACTTAACCAAGGTTGTGTCTAAAGCTATATACAACAAGAGGAATCATAGGGGTTTAGTAATTGAATAGAGGTATATATATATATATATATATATATATATATATATATATATATATATATATATATATATATATATATATATATATATTATTTATATTGTTTTGGGGGGTTTTTTATGTCTTAAGGATTTCTTGGTTAAAACTTTATTGGAATCAAACTATGTAAATCTATTAAAAATAAACATACTTTGTAGAAATGAAATAGATTACTGGAAATAAACACATGTTGTAGAAATGAAATTGATTATTGGAAACAAACACACATTTGTAGAAATGATATAGATCACTGAAAACAAACACACATTGCAGAAATGAAATTGATTGCTGAAAATAAACACACATTGCAGAAACAAAATTTAATCTGAAACACCTACAGGAACAAATTTACAACAAATATTAACTTTAAGGAGTTGGAAGCATTTATAAATTTAATAAATTTACCTATTTACTTTTTATAATATACATATAAATACTGACAAAAATGAAGATCTTGGTTCTTTAGAGGAGTAGGCCCTTGCTTTACCTAGAATAGGATTTGAACAATTTAATTTGCTTTCAAAATAGAAATGGCTATTTAATTGATAAAATGTTATGTATTAAAAATGTAATAATATATCCTTTATCTTCAATGATTTTCTCTATCTTCTATATTCTATATCTCTCACTAAATTCCCAGGTCTATATATATAGATGCTTTGATGGCTGTAACTATTTCATAGATATGATGGAACTGAATCGTACCCAGAATAGATGCTAAATCAAAATGTGGCTAGATGTCTAGCTATGTGATAAGTGTCTTGATTCTGTAAGTTTGGAAAATCAAGAATCTGTTCCTGATTTAATGGGATCATTGATCTGACAGATCACTGACCATTTGGAATAGATCCTCATTAGTTCCATATCTAGCCGCAAGAGTTCTAGGGCTTATCTATAAAAGCACTAGAGCTAAATATAGAGTTTTGGAGCTAAGTCTGAAAATTCAATGACTTAAAATAGTATGTTGGAGTTCTAGAACTAACTGTGATGGTTTTGGAATAGATTATGTAGGTTTCAGAACTAATTGTGATGATTCTAGAATAGATTTTGTAGGTTCTAGAACTAATCTGAATTGAGTCCAATGCTTCCAAAAACATGCAATCCACTTTGTATTTATTCTTTAGCTTGATGATGACCTGGTTTATTACAAAACTAGAATTTTTTATCACACTCCTTAAGAATTATAGGTCTTTTAAAATTTTAGAATCACAATCAACAAAAGATGGATAATCACATCCTAACTCATCTCAGATCAAAATAAAAGTTACAAAATGCAATAAAACTTAATAGAAAGAGAGAGTAAGATGAGGTCATTTATTATACATTTATTGGGCATATCCTAGCCTCATCATGTATCACCTAGTATGTTTGTTTGCTAAATTTGACTTATTCTCTCTTGATATAGATATTAACCAGATCAAATAATTAAACCAAAATAATACGTGCTAAACATGCTTGATAAGACACACACTCTAACATATGCATTAATGGCAAGCATTTTTTACATGTGATTTTGATGAGTAATTATTATCTATAACCTTGTGAAAATTCAAAAATTTCCAATTTATAATGAGTTTTGGATATAATCTCCTATAAATATTCCACTAATTTTAACTTAGAGAAAGCCTCAGGGTGAGATGAGAGTATAGCCATTGAACCATTGAACCTTTGAACTTTTGGAAATGTGGTTCAACTTCAAGGTTCAAAGATATGAGATGAACTACATATACTAACCAATAGTCACATGACCTTTTCAGAAACTTTGAACTTTAAAATAGTGAAATTTTAAACTCTTAAACTCTGATATGAGGTTCAAGTGGTAGGTTCAATAATATATTAATTTATACAAGGGAACTGCGTGAACATGACTCTTTACAAAACATAAAGTATTGAATTCTTTAAACCATTGAACTCTTCAACCATTGAACTCTTGAACCAATGAAAAATGGTTCAAATTTAACTGAAAGGTTCAAAGTCATAATTGAAATACATAAAAGTACAAACAATTTTCTTTGAGAAACATTGAACCATTGAACCTATTGAACCTATTGAACTCTTGAACTCTTGAACTCTGAGAATGGTTCAAGTTCAAAGGTTCAATTCTTTAGAAATTTGACACACAAAAGATGATAAGCGGGTGAACTTATTTAATGGTAAAATTCATGAAAAATTGAATAAGGGTGACTCACAAGGTAACAAGTACATAATGTAACCCAAGAGAATATGACTATGAGATTGTTGGAAACTTCATTTAAAGGTAAAGCACTCTAATGGTATAGGGTTTTACCACCTACATCCATTAACACCTAGGATGTGCTTGAATAAATCTTGTGTAAGCATTTTGAAGACAAGGGTGACCATCTTTCATTGGTGGATTAACTTACTACAATCAAGAGAAATTCTTAGGAGTTCATGGTATACTTCAACTATAGGTTTATGAAAACCTAAGATATGATCCCTGTAGTTATTAAACCCACCTCTAATTATCCATTATTATATTACTTGAAATATCTAAATTTAGATGTAGTAGTTATAATACAGTCAATGAGAGGAAGCACCTTGCTAGAGGCCTATGAAGTGGAAATAAAGGGCTAAGAATTGTCTAATCCAAGCAGGTAAACTCTCTCTTAGATGACCCATGCCTTTATTTCTAAATGTTCACCATCCTATGCCTACTATTTATCCATTACTAGATTCAACTAATCTTGATCAAATAGATGGTAACTAGGTGGACAGATTGGGTAAGATTTAAAGTGTACTTAAGGCTCAAAATAACAAACTAATGGCTTTAGAAAGGCAACAAGTTCTACCTTATGGGCCTTAACAATCCCCAAACCAATCCTATCATTATAAAAATCCTCCTTATCAACCTAATTAGTAGGTTCAAGGTTAGAATACATAATCAAGATCATATACTGCTTATAATCCCAATGCTACTAGTAGTTCTAAAGCTTTGGTTCTAACTCAGAGTAATTATGCCCAATAAGGCCAATGGTCTAGTTAATGGGAGCAATAAATAAATATGTAAATGGATCCAACTGGTGAGGTGAATCAATAGTGTGTCATGCAATAAGGTCTATCTCTTCCACAACATGATAATCAATTCCCTTCAAAACATAATGGAGCTTCTCTATCACATAAATACATTCCTTCTTTCACTCAAGCTAAGGTACCAAGTCAATAAGGAGAAGGTGGAAGCAAAATACCTTCTGAAACTACTTTTACCAATTTATAATAATATAAAAATCCTTTTGATTAGATGGCAACTAATCAAGGTCAAAATATGGATAATGTGGAAAAATCAATTATAGCTCATATAAGGTTCAAAATAAGGGAATTTGATGATGGGTTTAGTCTTAAAATAGTAGTTCCTCTACCTTCTCAACCACCTAAAAAGACTACCAATCAAGATTCAACTCAAAATTCACCATCAAATCAACAAGTAGAAGATGGTAAGGGGTAGAATTAATAAGGTCCTTTCATACCATAGTTTACACAACCTTCAAGAAACACTTTTGATCCTAAATTATAAACCAAGACAACCACTCATTTTTTTAGCATTATTGATTAGATGAATTAGGCCCCTCTCTTTATTTCTATGTGGGACACATTGCTTATTCTAGGACAAAAGGATCTCCTATAATAAGATCTCTCTAAGCTTCATGTTTCATATAAACAAGAAAAAAAAGTTATTCTTACAAATTCTAGTCAACCTCTTGAGCCTCAAGAATAAAAGGTAGTTAATCCCCTACCCTTATATCTTTACGTTTTCATAGGTGATTGCCTTATATATAATTTCATGATTGATAATGGGGCTAGTACCTCTTTTATAACTAAATCCATAGTTGATAAGTTAGGACTTCAATATGAGCCTCATGAGAAGGGAGTTTTACAATTGTATGGGTCTCCTACTAAGACTATGAGTGTTCTTAAATATCTTAAGGTCATTTTATCTATTTTTCCCAATTTTACTATCTCACAAGATGTGGTAGTAGTTAATATTCCCCCTACTTTTATTTATACTTATCTAGGGATTTCACTGTCAAAATATGGAGATACCTTTATTATAGTTACTCCTATATTATTTTTAGAACTAGGTATGGAATAAAGGCTGCCATAAGGTTTGAACCTATATCGATATTCCATTTAGAACCCTATATGCCTAACTTATCAAATGTTAATCGCATCATCTCAGAGGAGGATGAACACTTCAATGATCAAGAACCTTTTGAACCACTTGAAGGTATACCATATTTAATCCTTGATGAGTGGGAAACTAATAATCATGGTTATGATCCTTATTAAAACATTGAATAATTAGGTTTGGGTGTTTATTTTATGCATGAATAAGGTGTCATAATGCCTAGTCTCACTAGCACAACACAAGATCATAAGGGAGTTTAGAATTTACTCTTTGATGGGTCTAGATAAAAGAATGGGAGTGAGGTAGATATCATGCTTATTTATCCAATCAATCAAAGGTATTATTATTTTATAATATTCCAATTTAGTTTTACTTTTAATACTACAAAATATTAGGCTCTCATTCATGGTATATAGTGGGAAAAGAAGAGGTGTATTAAGCTTCTATAGGTTAAAGGAGATAGTGAATTAGTAGTGTAGCAAGAAAAAGTTTTGATTTCATCTAAGAATATACTCTTGAATTCCTACAAACATAATTTTTGGGATCTTATGGAGGACTTGTAGGCTTTTGACATTCATTCCATTCCTAGAGGATATAATTAGCATGCAAATTGATTAGCTACTCTTGGGGAATAATATGATATGGTTAATGAGATAAAATACACTAATGATCAATCCAAAATTAAAGTGGTATAGATTCCCTCAGTACCTAATAATTAGGTAAGTTTAAAATTATTTTATAGTGATAAAAAATTGTCTATTTCATACAGTATGAGGTAGAATTTTTTTTCAAAGAACTAGGATAAGTTACAACATCATTATGAGGACCAAATCGTCCAATTGAATTCAAATAAGTTACCTAATGGATTGTTAACTTTATATATCATATTTAATTAATATTATTAGCTTATAAAAGATAAGGTAAACATCTCTACTAAAAAAGAACATTATGAAAAACTTGCCATAGTTGAAGATAAACTACTCATGTTAGGAAAAGTGAATAATAAGGATGAGAGAGAAGCATTCATAGAATTACATAAGGAGGTTATGGATGTTTTTTAATGGAAATATATTGAATTTAAATGGTTTTATCCTAGGTTAGCACACCATACCATAGAGATATAAGAAGATGCCAAACTTGTGAGATATACATAAAGATTAATCAACCCCAAGGTTGAGATCCTTATGAGTTATGAACTAAAAAAACTTAGTGAATCTAACATAATATTTACCATAAAACATTATACATGTGTGGAAATTATTTTACATGTGAGAAAACAAATTGGTAGATAAGCCTATGTGTAGATTTTAGAGATCTCAATAGGGTGTCATTGAGAGATCAATACCCTCTTCCCTCCATGGATCAGATTTTGCAAAGAGTTTCAAGTTCACAACTATTTTACCTACTTGATGGATATTTAGGGTATAATTATATATTGGTGAATAATAAATATCAATACAAGACTACCTGCATAACTAAGTTGGGTACTTATGCATATAGTAAAATGCCTTTTGGACTCTCCAATGCTGGAGCTACTTTCCAAAGGGAAATGGATGTGGATTTTCAAGGGCTTATAAGTGAAATGATACTCATTTATATTGATTATATTATTGTTTTAGATAATTATCTTAAGGATAATTTGACATAAATGAGATTGGTATTTGATAGATGTAGACATTTTGGGGTCTCTTTAAACTCTAAAAAGTGTATCTATGAAGTACATGAGGGAAGGCTTCTAGGACATTTTGTATCTAAGGGTGGAATTTATATTGATATTGAAATAATAGAGTTAATGCTTACTTTGTATTTTCCCAAACATTAAAATGGATTTCAAATTTTCTTGGGTAATATAAATTTTATTAGGAGGCGCATACCTGGATTTGCAGAATTGGTGAGACCACTAACTCACATGCTCAAGAAACATCAAGAGTTATCATGGAGAAAAGAAGGTAAGATAATTTTTGAGGCCACTAAATAGGCCATTAGTCAATTATATACCATAATCAACCCTAATTTTACTAAATATTTATCCATGTATGCCTTTGTCTTCATGTGACATAATTTCTTCCATGTTCATGCAATAAAATAATGAAGGATTAGAGCAACCCATTACTTTTTTCAATAAAACACTGGAAGGTTATGAGTATAAATAAAAATTTATTGAAAATAATTTCCTTATTTTCATAAGTGTCTTGAATAAGTTTAGACATATGGTCTATAATAATAAGATCTTTGTGATGGTGTTTCATCCTAGTGTAAAGGATTTTATCCTTAATAGAGACCTAAGTGAAAAGAGGGTTTGCTGGGTGACCAAATGTATGAAATATGATATATATATAAGTGAAGGTTATAAATTTGGTCAAAGGTAGGGGAATTTTTGAACACATTGAATAAGATGTTAAATAGGAAAAATAAGTGGTTTTGATAGTCCCAGATAGTCAACATACAATTATAACTATCTCTCCTTCAAGATAGATACAAGATATAAATATTCCTCCAAATGGGAGAGTGCCCTATAGGTTTAGATGGGAAAAATAGGATAAATTTCATTCTTAAATATATCCCTTACATCTTGGTTGATGGAGTACTCTTCAATAAGGACATTAGAGGTATGTTTCTAAAATGTATAGAAACTAGCCAAGTAGATAAATTGTTAGAGTAATTTCATGATAGGCCTAAAGTAGGCCACTTTAAAAACATGAATAAAGCATGAAAATTCATAATATCTGGCTACTTTTGGCCTTATTTTTTTAAAGACTCACATGTTTGGGTTAGAATATGTTCCTAGTGTGTAATGTTTATCAACAAATAGAGACTACCTACCATGCATTTAAAACCTATTCAATTTGAGCAACCCTCATGCAATAGGGATTAGAATTCATTGGCATGATTAATTCTCCATCAATTTTTGGACATAAGTGGGTTTTGACATCCACTAATTACTTTACTAGGTGGGTGGAGGTAGTTGCACTCAAGGAAGCAATGTGATATCTTAGTGACTCATTTTGGGGTCCCCTCAACCATCATATTAGATAATGATTTGTATTTTAGTAGTATAAAGGTGTGTGATTGGTCCCTTTATCATGGTATTTTTCTAATATATTCTTCCAATTATTATCCTTTAGGGTAATCAACTTGTAGATTCCACTAATAAGAAATTGATTAGGATCAACAAGAGAATAATAGGGGATAGTCAAAGAGGATGGCATACCAAGTTAAAGACTCCCTTATGGGCATATAGAGTAAATACAAAGAATTATATTGGTAACTCTCCTTACCTCTTGGTTTATGATAGAGAAGTAAATCTACCCATTTCATTATAACTCCCAGCCTTGGAACTTGTAATGGAGGAAAGAATTAATGAGTTGAGAAAGTTGGAAGAAACAAGGGACAGTTCTATGCATAGTATGTGGTCCAACCAAGAACCAGCCAAAAGACCTTTTAAAAAGAGATTCATCCAAGGCCTTTTAACAAGGTGATATTGTGCTCAAGTGGGATGAAGACTATGCCAAACTAGGTAAACATTTCAAATTTGATAGTATTTTGAGTGGTCCATATGTCATTAATAGTTATAATTAAATTAATGATTTATAATTATCTAATTTGAGTGGTGAGTTTGAAATAGGAATTTGAATCAAGATAGGATGGTTAGTATTGTGTTAGTTCTAAAATGAAAACAAAATGAAATAAAAAAACTAGCATAGCATCTCTAAGCCTAGTTACTAGGGAGAGCTTAGTTAACAAAACAAAATGGAAACACAACTAAAACATGAAATAAAAATTATTTCACCTTCATTAGATGCTCCAAAATGCTTTTTGTAGTGGATTTCTTGTCTTTGTACTCGTGAAGTCTATATCAATGGAAGCTTGGCTACCTCCATCTCTCCTTGGCACCTTGTGTGGCTTTGGCTTGGATTTTGGTTTAATATTTTGGAATTATAGCACTAATTTCATGAATATTTTAAATGAATTTGGGCATGACAACTTTGTCTTATGAGATCTTCTAATTCATGTGGCAAGGCCTCCTATTTATAGATTTTATAAAATGGCTAGAATCAACTTGAAACATCCATCTCAAGATTGAGATGTGTGGCTAAGGATTAATACAACCATGTAATTATAATCTATAAATAGGATCATAAATATTTGGGATAGATGGGAATTTAAGAGGCATGGGAGGAATTGATGAGGCATGGGGTGGCTTGATTGAAATATTTATGGTATTTATGGCCTAGGGATGTCTTACCAAGAAATGATTTCACCTAATGATGTAGCCAATAGAAATCAATTTATAAAAATAAATATTCAATAACTCTCATGTAAAATTAACTTAAGAACTTTATTTGGTTTAATTATCCTAAAACATGATTAAACACCTTAATGCAAAACCTTGGCAATTTGTGCATAAACTAATCAAATTGATCAGAATGTCTTGTTATTCACCTAAAATTTGACTAGATTGGAATTAAGATGAATTATATCCATTATCAAATTTAGGATGTTTCCAAAAAAAATAACAAAGGTACATATCTTATGCAAGATATTTGACAAAAAAGAGCAATTTAGAGCACCTAGGTACAAAATTAGCATTTTGACTCAAAATGATCTCATCAAAGTTAGCTAGCCCATAAATTACATTACCCCATTTAGTGACACTATAGCTAAAATTAGTACTTTAATATGTTAATTTTAACTCATTTATCATTTTTTAGTGTTTTTGGGCCAAAATGTGCATTTTGGTAAGAATTGGGTTAAAAGTTTGGTTGAAGGTTATCAATGGCCATTTTTAGGTATCTACAGTTTGCCCCTATTTAGGAAGGAATTTCAAGATATAGGAATATCAATGTCATCTCAAATAATGAAAAGTTTATGCATGCTTATAACTATAACGATGATGAACTAACTCTATGATGCCCCCTCGAGGGAATGGTTGGCATAAGTAGGTCGGTAAACAGTCAATCAAAAAAGAAAGAAGTGAAATGAGGGGACCAAAGAAAGGAAACTTATGGGGTGATAACACAATGAGTTTGAAAAATTATTCAAAATCATTGAGAATGTAAGTGGTATGGTGTACAATGTTTTTCCCAAAGGCGGTTATAAGCATTGTACCCCAATAGTGGCAATGTGGTATGATAAGACAATGATTTGCCCAAAGGTGGTTATAATCATTAAGAAGATGGAGCTGCCCCAGTTAGGATAAACAAACAAGATAACAACATGCCCATATATGGGTAGAAAAGATAAAGGGGTGACAACACAATTATTGTCCCAAAGGTAGTTAGAATCATTGAGAAATGTAGGTGGGATAATGTATAATGATTTTACCATAAGTGGTTATAATCATCGTACCCTAATTATGGTAAACATTATTAATTGGATGATGATGAGGGTAACTTAACATAGAGGGTAATGATGAATTGGAAAATTTTTCTAGTAGTGAGATTCTCATTTTAACTAACAAAGGTTGACATTATTTCATGGTTAATTACTCTATTTGGGATATGATTGGGATTAAATCAAGATGTTGGTGGTAAAGAGATGTTGATGTTACCACTATTGAATAGAATTCCTAAGGTTGAGATTTGTTGTAGCACATGTTGGTAGGTATCATGGTATAATATCATGAGGACCTTAGCTAAAATATACATAAGGACTGACTCCCATTATCGAATACTCAAAATAAAATAAGGCACCAATGATAAAAACCATGATGCTAATGTAGATGTATGGATATGAATGGATTCAAGTGTAATTACATGCAATGAATAACCTAATGAATTCACGTAGACCAAATCAAGGAAATAATGTTGTAAACAAATGAACAAGCACACAAACAAACAAATAAGTAGAAACAAACAAACAAATAAATATAAACCATATAAACATTACCCCTAGAAAATAGGTGAAAACTTAACAAACTAACAGAATGGGGGAATAGAAGAAAAGGAAGGGGTGGCTAATATATTTCCATATGCAATAGGTAAGCGGATTATACCTACATAATTTCATGGATGTGATATCCAACAAAAAATTTAGGCCAAATGTAGTTCTCTTAGGAAATGGGAAGAAAATGATAACTGATGAAAAAACATAATAGATGTGGTAGAAGAATAGGAATGGTCTTGTAAAATGGCAAGTGTGTGAGAGAAAAAGCTAAAAAGGATAAGGAAACTAAGTGATAAGTGATTTTATTATGACTTAGTAAGGGTTCTTAGAATCCTTAAGGTAAAGAAGTGGTCAATGTATTTGGTTTTATAATTATTTTACAAATGTTTTTGGAATTTTTGAAGTATCTCAACTCAATTGAGAATGATGAAGCACTGAATGATTCAAAGTCACAAAATGGTGATATCATGGCTTAGGTTGCTCAAAAAATGACAAAAGTGTGACTTAGGTTACTCAAAATATGATGAGAGCATGGCTTAGGGGTGATTGAGTTGACCTCAATAAGTATCAAGTGCTACCCACATAGTCTCAAGGTAGGACCTCAAGTCACTATAGTTCCACCTCATAGTAGAGGGATCTGACTAATGTAGCCATCTATTCAAAGAAAATATACATAGTTGGTATAAAGTCATAGTATGGCTAGGAAATAGAAATTTGGTATGTCAAATTTTAATAAACAAATATTGACCTTAGTTTTCCCAAAGGTGGTTATAACTAGGACACAATAACATAGATCAGTGGTACTAATTTGCCCACAAGTGGTTGTAATTAGTAGCAAGATTGGTGATAAGAAAGAATAAAAAATTAAGGATGTAACAACCAAAACTTCTATCACACTACTCTAAAATACTATCTCTATCTGAAATGCTCAAAACAACTACTAGAATTGATCAAATTCATTAGTGCTAAAAATTTGTAACTAATGATGAAACCAAGGTCAAATGAGCTAGGTAAACAAGATTCAAAACATGCTTTAATGATAGAATGAAATGGTAAATGGATAAGTAATAGGCTAATAAGAATGATAATAATGGCATTCATAAAAAGAAGAATAGTGATAAATTGGCATATTAGAAATGGTCCTTATAGACAATACACCATAGTACTCAAGCATAGTACCACTTGAGGTGAATAATATTCATTAGCTTAAGAAGTTCATCTCCATCTAGTGTGGTGAGCTTGTATGCACCTAATACATAATCTATAGTAATGATAAAAGGACCTATCCAATTTGGTTTGAATTTACCTTAATGCTTCTTCTCAGCCATGGTATTCTTTTGGTTATGTTTAAGGACAAGATTACCAAGTTCAAATGTTCTATATTTGACATGACAATTATAGTGGCCTTTGAGTCAATTCTGATATTCCTAAATATTATTTAGTGTAGCTATGCATTTTTCATAAAGTAGGTCTAGATCTTACAGGTAAGTTACTTGGTAATCATGATCATCTAGGGCATGCTTGAAAGATATGCATAGTGAAGCTAACTCAACCTTAATGGGAAGGATGGATTTTGTACCATAAAAAAGTATGGAGTGGCTCCTATGGGGCTATGGTGATTTTTATGGCATTCCCAAAGGGCACAAAATATATGAAGGTGTCACTCATGAATGACATCATTGACAATATTTTTGAGAATGTTAACAATTATTTTGTTGGATACCTCAACCTGACCATTACCTTGAGGGTAATATGCCATAGATAAATGTTATGTGATGTTTTACTTGGCACATATCTTAGTTGACATCCTTGTTATTTAATGATACTAAATTATTAGATATAATGTTAGAGGGGATACCATAGCGACATATGAGATGGTTGAAAATGAACTTGGAAATTTGCTTTCTAGTCATGTAAGTGAAGGTTATAGCTTTAACCCACTTAGTTAAATATTTGGTGGTGGTAAGGATATGTTTATGGCCATCTAAAGATGTAGTATTTATTTTCCCAATGAGTTCGATTCCTCATGTAGCAAATGGCCATGTTGTCAATATTGGTTTTAGATTCTTGGCTGGGACATGAATTAGATTGGCATGCCATTAACATTTGTCACACTTTTTTACATATGTAGCTACATTTGCATCCATCTTGGCTTAATAATAACCAATACACAAAAGATATTTGGATAAGACTACTCCACTAGAGTGGGCACTACATACTCCATCATGTACATCTCATTATGCTAGTGTAGATTCTATCAAAGTTAAACAATGAAGCAAAGTTCCATCAAAACAATAACAATAGAGGGTTCATCCAATTAGAGTATAAAAAGTGGAGTGATGGATAAAGGATTTAGTTTGTTTATGGGATATATTATGGGGTATAACTTGGTCATGAAGGTTATTATAAAGGTCTGAATACCAGATAGAATTAGGACCAACAATATCACAAATCATTATGATGGTTAAAGGTTCATGAGCTAGTGTGACCAAATTCTCAACAAAGAACTAATACTCTCTAGCTTTGTTTGTTTGTAAAATTAGGGAGATGATAATAGCCATGGTACTGGTAGTTCTATTATTAGCCCTTGGTATATTCTCAAATTGGATATCTACAATTTGCTATTTAAGAGTGTCAACCATAGCTTTATAAGGAACCAACTTGTCATATTTAGTTTGGAAATGGTTTATGACCTGATTGATGATTAACTAAGAATCACCATAAACCTTGAGATGAATTATGTTCTACTATACTACCTATCAAAGTCCTACAACAAGTGCTTCATACTCGGCCATGTTGTTAGTACAAGGAAAATTGATACTGAAAGACTTAGGAATTAGACCCCCTATCATGTAATAAATAAAAGGCCTGCCCTTGATCCATATGATCTAAATGATCCATGAAAATACAAATTCTAATGTTATTCTTCAAGAGGTATGTCAATGATGGTCATGATATATTCATCAAGAAATTGGAATGTGAGTGGTTGTATGTCTACAAAGGGTACTTTAACAAGCTGATCTATAAGGACATATCCCTTGATTGCCTTTTAATTGACATACTCTATGTCAAAATCACTAAGAAGCATGATCCACTTGGCCATTATACCTTATAAATCTATTTTATATAGTAGACACTTGATCGGATCTAATTTTGAAATGACTATGGTCTTATTTTTCAACATGTAGTGTTGTAATTTTTTAGCTATGAATACCATAACTAGATATGCTTTTTCAATAAGTGTATAGTAATGTTCATACATAACCAATGTATGGCTTAGGTAGTATATATAATTCTCATTTATATTGTAATCATGTTGAGCTAGAAGTGCCCCCAAAGCACTATCTATAGTTGATAGGTATAACAAAAATGGTTTTCCTAGCATAGGGGGTAGCAAAATAGGTAGATGTGTTAGGTAATCTTCTAGTTGTTGAAAATATATTTGGTAGTGATTATCCCAGTGGAATGAAGCTCCCTTCCTTGTAATATGTGTAAATAGATGACACTTGTCTGCTAACTGAGATATGAAGTGTTGGATTGACTAGATCTTACCCTGCAAACTAATAAGCTACTTTAAATTGGTTGGTGGTGGCATATCTGTTATGGCTTATACTTTAGTTGGATTGACTTCAATGCCTATATGATACTTGATGAATACAATTAATTTTATTGATATTACTCTAAATACACATCTCTTTAGATTCAATCAGACTTTATACTCATGTAGTCTTTCAAATATTCTACATAACACTGTTGGATGGTCATCCCTGGTTTTTGATTTGCCTAGTATGTCCCCGGCATAGTCTTCAATAATATCATGCATCATGTCATGGAATATGATGGTCATGGATCTTTGGTAGGTGGCCCCTACATTATTAAGACTAAATGACATGACCTGATAATAGAATGTTCTACATGATGTGATGAACACTATTCTATGTTGGTCTTTTGGTGTTATTCTGATTTGATTGTATCCCAAAAATCTATCCATTAATGAAAGCATTTCATAAACCACTATGGATTCAATGGTAATGTCAATGTTTGGCAATGAAAATGTGTCCTTAGGGCAAGCTTTGTTTATATCCTATAAACTAGTACATATTTTGATTCCTTTTGAATTTTTGATAACTGGTACAACATTGGATATCCACTATGAGTAGTAAATGGATAAAATGCATCCTACTTCTAAGAGTTTTTCCAACTTTTTATTTACTAATACAATAATGTGAGAATGTATCTTACATAGATTTTGCTTAACTATTTTGGAATCAAGATTTACCACAAGGTGATGTAAAATTAAGGCAGGATCCAAACCATACATGTTATAATATGCCCATGAAAATTTATCTACAAATTATCTCAATAGAGCTATAAAGACTTTACATTCCTCCTCAGTGAGGGATGCATCTAAATTTATCCATTTTGGGTTTGATAGAGTGCCAATGTTTACCTCTATTATATCCTTGAATAAAATGGCTGAGCTATCTTTTTGGATAGTAGGCAAAGACTTAAAATATTGGGCTATACCAAAGTCCTCTATTAGGACTTATTCTTCAACTTCTCCTAGGCATGATGAATTTGAGTCCCCCAATGGGAAATCTAGCCATGTGACAAAAATAGTTATAAATTCTTGAAGAATTTGATCAAACACTTGTTATTACTCAAAACTAAACTAGGATCCATAGTCAAGTTCATCATTGGTGGTCTCGTGGTATAAATTTGAAGAAGAATGAACACACCCATCTAATGGCACCTGAAACAAGTTTTCACCACTAGACTAGCCTTTATCTTTACTTTTTACCTAGTCAAAAAGTACCTCAAAGTGGTTTTCACTTTGGGAACTCAATTTTTTATTTATTTATTTTTAGATAAGGGTGTTCACCCACTCTCAAAAATAGGCTTTAGGATCTAATGTGATTGAGAACCTTGATTTATGATCTCCCAATGGAATGTTGTCTCTAAGGCATGGAAAGTCATATAATGCCTCATCATTCTAAAACTCATAAATCAATAGACTAGATTCTTGTTGGTCCCAATCTATTAGTTGGGGATAGTATAATGGTAATGGGTTATTATGAATGATTTAGCTAATGAAACATATAGTATTGTTATAAAATAGGTTAATCTCAGCTAAGTCATCAAATATAAGGCTAGAATCATACTTTACTTCATTGTCAACATCATCATCACTAGCCACTAGTGATGGAACTCGAATGAGATATATGGGGTCACCCCCAGGAAATCTAAATCCAAGTCCATAAGATCTTTTGTACTTAGTCATAGAAATTATCTCAATGGTTCTTTGTTGATTTGGTTTGAGGCATTTTACTTCATAATATTGATGTTCCATGATCCTATTAGGAATTGGATACTTAGTGCTTTTATAAAAATTAACCAATTTGTCATTATATAACCATGATTCATCTCCTTCAAGAGGGTCTTATTCTTGGCCATATGCTGATATGAACATGACTAGTCCTAGATTATGAAGTTTATCTTTACCTTTTCATTTTTAATACATGTGTGGGGTAGCTTTAGGTCATTCAAAGGTTTTAGGATCCTAATGAAGATTAGAAATATGAAAGGTATCATGGGTCACATACTCCCTTAGGCCATTATTTGAAATGGTGAAATGATTGGAAGCTTTAGGAGGTGACATGTGGGAAAGGGAATGTAGGGTATTAGGATCTACGTAATTGTCCTATTGAGGATCAATAAGTATGGCCTTTAGTTTATCCTAATTAGTATTTGGATTCATGTCATATTGGTAATTATAGGTTTGAAACTTAGCCTCAAGATGTTTACAATGCTCATATGGGTGAAAATATCCTAGAATATTCACCTCTATCCCTAAATTGGTGAACTTGATACATTGGTGTAGTGTTTATGGGACTACACAAATCTCATGTAACTAGGCCTACCTAGAATCATATTATATGATAACTCAAGATCAAGCACATGGCAAAGTGTATCATAGGGAAAAGGCCCAATGATAATTGGTAGGTTAATGGTGCCTTGTGGATCTCTCTCTTGATTATTGTAGGCTTTGATAGTTATCATTTCTAGTTGGAGATATACAATTGTGTACCCAAGAAACTTGATGAGATTTAGAGACACTATGTTGAGGCCTGATCTATTATCTATAAGGACCCATTTCAATTTATGCTACTTTATACAAACTTTTATGTATAATGGATTATTATGGAGTAGGCCAAGGGAGGACATATCACTTTGGTTGAATGTGACTTGTTGGGCTAGAGCTAGGTTTCCAACAAAAGCTTGAAATTTATCAAGGGATATGTCACTAACAATGGTGGATTGGGTTATAAACTCATTCAAAATATTCCTATGGATTGTTGACCTACAAAACAAATCTAAAATAGAGATATGGGATGGTGTCTTCTACAATTGTTCTACAATATCAAACTTCTAGTTTGAGATAGTGGTAAATGGATTATTCTATGGTTGAATGGTTGGTTGGATAATGGGTAAGGTGGAAGATGGTTGTGGGCCTAAAATGGTAATATGTGACCTCTAAGTTATGATTCCATAATTGAGAGTAAGTATAGGACCATGATTGTTAACAAATGATGGTGGTGGTGTGAGACTAGATAAGATAAGTCCCAGTTTTTAGTGCACTTGTATGTGGTCACAAGGTAAGGATGAGTTATAGGTATAAGGTCCAAAATTGAAAATCCTAGTTTGTTGGTTCGCTTGTATGTGGTCTCAAGCTAAATAAGGAATATCCATGTAATTTAGTTTAGTGGCATTGTTTAGCAATGGTCTATAATGATTTTTGCTTAGTCTAAGATTAATGGAGATGTTATTAACACTACCACTTACAATATGACCTACAACCCTATTGTAGTCATGTGAAAATTCATGGTAGGTTTGTTGGTTGTTACCATTTTGACCTTGGTTTTGTCCATTGTTTTGACGTTATTGGTTTTGTTATTGATTCTAGTGGTTTTGTTGGTTCTATTATTTCATCCTTTGATTTTGATACTATTGATTTTATTGTTACACTAGTCATGGTTATTATTTTTGTTATTATTGGTAGTTATGTTGAGGAAAAGAGTTTTGATATATGCCAAGATTTTTATTGGAGGTGTAAACACCACTATCCAATGTGATCTCCCCATTCTCCAACATATTTTCAATTAAATTCTTGATTTTCACACATCTTTGTAAATTGTCCCCATTCACCTAATGATACTCACAAAATTCATTTTTATGGTACCAATTAGGATAAGGGATGCCTTAAGGATAATGCTTTAGTATAGGCCAACTAATCAAATTAGTAATAACAATTTTATGAAACATAAACTCAATAGGCTCTCTGAGGTCACTAAAACATGATGTGTTGGCATAGTTCTCTTTGGAGGAGGGTTTTGTAATGGCAAAGGTTGTGGCATTTATTGCATGGCTATTGGTTATTGTGCTTATGACATCAGTTGAAGAGGTTGTTAGGTATGAGTCAGTTGAGAAGGTGGCACAGATGATGTTTTCATCATTTTAACATGATGTGACTCAGCTACTCTATTTCCTATAACATTCTTATTATGGTTGAATTGGTTCGGTCTATCTTGGTTATTGGGTTGTGCTGGTTGTGATGCTTGTACTTTGATTAGATGCTAGTTTTGGCCACTTCCTTAATTGGTACCTTGGCTCTAATTATTTGAATTATGTTTGATGACTCCTTTATTAATGAGAGTTCACTCAATCAACAAACCTTTATCAATGATGTCTTTGAAGGTATGTGCACATAGCAGTTCCAAATGATAGGCTATCTCAATATGAAAGTTTTTAGTGAATGTAGCGGCTAATTATTTATCTAGTAAACTATGAGTGAATTAGCTTGCAAGTGCTCTCCATCACTATAGGTAGCTATAAAACTCTCACTGACCTTTTTTTTTTCTTGTGTCAAGTCAACCAATGAAATATCATGCTTGAGATTATAGGAAAAGTGCTACATAAACTTATCTAAAAGATCATCAAAATTAGTTACTAATTTATTTGTAAACTTCAAGAATTACTCCAATGCTTGTCCAACTAATCTCCTTAGAAATAACAATGAAAGGTATATATCACTATATCACACTAGCTAGTAGGAGACAAAGAACTTGATTAAATGGGATTTGGGGTCACCTTTCCCCTTGTATTTATCAAACTTTAGTGGTTCATACCTGGAGGAAATGGAATCTATAAGAATTCCATATTGAAAAGATAATAATACACATCATCTAATTTAAACTTTTAAATCTATTTCCCCACTTGGATGGTAGTAATTACATTTTTCATCTATTGCAAATCTTGCTCTAGGAAACTTATGGGAATATTGGCCTAAGTAAATGGTTGGGTGGTCACAAATGTAGCATTTTGACTAGGGTATGATGGGAGAATTTGGCATACATTAGATTGGTTGGGAAAATAACAAAGAATATGCATACACATATTAGGATGTACTTGTTTAAATTGCATGTTTGGTTACATGATATTCTAGTTAGGGTTGGTGAAGAAGGTTTGACTTGGAGGATTATGAGGATGGGTTTGAGGGATATAATCATATTATGATTATTGTGTTTGAATAGGGATATGTTGTTGATTACTCAAACCTTTCTATTGAGTGGGAACTTGTGAACCAAGACCCTACATCTAAATGAGTGACACATTTTGAACAAAAGGTAATTGATACCTCATAGGTACTTGAGAAACATTGGAACCTCCTTGGTGTACAAATCCTTATTAGAAAATAAATGATTATTGGGAATTTTGAACCTATCATTGTCTAAAATTAATACATTATTGATTAAACATATATTGGTTTTAAATTGGCATATTAGTATATGAGGAACAAGGTATGTTTGTTATTACCTGATGAGGTGGAACATTGGTTACCCCTTGTTGAGGTGGTAATATGTTTAGCCTCTACTAAATTTTTATATTAATATATGCTTGTTTTTGTGGAATTTTACTCATAAACTATTAAAGATGAATAATATTCATCAAATTTTGTTGTTGAGGCACAACATTGGTTCCTGGTTGACTACCTACTCTTATTGGATGTGCACTTGATAAACTAGTTGGTTAAGGATTGGAAGTAATTAATTAAGGTTGGGGTGAAAAATATATCATTCATATATTGGTATATTTAATCATGGTATTAACTAAAGGCACATGTTATCTACTAGTTGTTTGTGCATTAGTACCACTTTGATTTGGATTGGATATTGCTTGTGAATTATCCACTAGATTTTGCTCATTATTCTACATAGAAGCAGAAGATACTTCCTTGATAGTTGGAATATGAAACAAGTTATCCCCTGAGGCATTTTGTGTGAATGGGCCCACACCTTGATTTTATTGATCAATTAAATCTATTAAAACTCTTGTTAAAAGAACTAAGTCAATAAGAGTTTTATTTACCATGGTCATCTGATTAAAGTTATGCACTAGATTAAAGTAGGTTTGGTATGCCATTTGAATTCAATTGGAGTGATCCTCCATGAGGTATTTTCCTTAATAAAACATATGAGAGTCTTGATATACCATTGGAGTAAGTGCTAAAGGGTTAGTAGAAGAATCCTATTGACTATAAATGATATTATGTGGCCTTCTTACTAGGCTTGGTAAATTTTCATGGGGAAATTCTACCAAAAACTTAGCCCTTACTTCTATGGATCTAACCAAAATCTCATCTTTATTCTCTAGAATATGTCATTAAAACAAATAAGGATTAAACATTAAAGGTGAATTAATAGGGTGAAGTTGTTGAGGGAATTATTTTCTAATAGTGGGTATCGTAGCTAGGTATTGCTCATTTTATTCTTGATCCTATTCTGAATATGGTGGCATATTTATCATGTAATGAGATAATGGGTCTAGGCTTTATGACCCTATTTGAGTGTTATAAGATGGATATGGATTGGTCTCATAAACAACATTATCTATATAAGGGTATTGTACCATCTTTTCTTGCACAACCACATTACTAACCCCCAGATTATATATGAGTCCACTATGAGTGTATAAAAACATGTTGGTATCCATATTAAATGTTTTTCAATTAATGGTCAAAGAGTTATACAAACTTTAAAAAGGTAATGCCCAAAAATTATGTTAAAACTTGGTCTAGATTTATCAAAAGAAGTGGATATGTATATCCAAAAAGGCTTATGAAAATATCTATAACAAAACAAGCTAGCATTAAGTATCTAATGCCTTACATTTCACAAAAATATGATCAAGTAAATGGATAAAAAATAAAAATTCCAAACTCTAAGGTCAAAGTGTTTCAAATCAGTCTAATCTAGAAAAACAAAAGTTGCTAGGTCTTTTGGCCAAATGTGGCATCAAAAGCTAGGTTCAAACAAGGCAAGCACTAGGACTCTTGGCCAAATGGTGTCAAAAGATATAATTTGAAATAGAGATGATTTTTTAATATAATAGATTTGAGAAACTTTTAAGAAAAATGAGGCATTTGACTCTTGGATATAAATTTGATCAACTAGGTATGAAATATGAAACAAAAGGCACTTTGAGATAGTTTATTTTCTTGAAAATAATGGCATAAAAAATTTGAAAAACTTGGACTCTATGAAAAAGGTCTATGAAACAATGTTTGAAATTATTTGAGAAGTGTAACAATGCTAAACTACTCAAACTATGTAACAAAGTGTTTGTTTCAACAACCTTAAGGCAAAGATGGTTTAAGACAAATTTGGTAGTGAAACACTACCCTTTATAAATGATGCACATACTCTCAAAGTTTGACAAAAATATCTAAGGTAAAAAATTTTGCACTCAAATGGTCTCAAGTTAAATTGAAATAGGATAGTAACACAAAATGCTTGGTGTATAAACTCAAAGTTAAAGTGTTTAGAAAAAAATTAATTAATTATAATAATGGTGATAAGTGTGATTCTGAGTCTATAAAATGACCTTCAATACAAATGTGAAATTTAACCCAAGTTAAAACAAATTTAGTGTGCCAATGGCAAACCCAATTTAACACACCAATCCTTAGAACTTAGAAATGTCAAATTTCAAATGTGAATTATCAAGGAAAGACTTAAATAATTTATGAAAATGGTCTAGACTCAAATGGGAAACATAACTATGCCAAAGTTGATGATATGACTCCACATTTTTATGATGATTTTGAACAACAAAAAATGAAGATTTATGCAGGGAACATAATGCCTCTTGTTCAAACAAAATTAGGGACCATGTGTTTGGTTTGTATCATTTGTTAAAACCAAGTTTTGACATAAAATAAGACTTTAAATGAAGACAAAACCAACTAATTAATTTCTCTAAATCTTAAGAAAGGTTGCTTGGTATTGTTAGAATCTGTCAATATATGTCATTTGAGAGGCTTTTAGTTTTCATCCAGAAAGTAAAATGCACATTATATAATAGGGTTTTTACATCCCTGCTTCTCTCAAATGATAGTATTTTGACATGGACCTTGACATACACCTTAAAAAAATAACACTTTTATGGAAAGTGGGGATTTGTCTAAGATCTACAAGGTTTCGAATGTTTCTATGGGAATTAATTGCATAATTACTTTCACATTAAAATGGAAAAAGACATGTAATTGGGTGTTCATGGCCCTTATATTGTTGAAAAAATGTCTTTCCCTTTTTTCAACCACCAAATCCTATTATTATCTTAGTGTAGTGTGATATCCAAAGTTCATATAGATCCCATGTGCAACTCCATCACTATAAGGTGGTTTAACTGCTCAAACCTCTAATCCTAATGGGAGTGGTTGAAGTCAATGTCAAGAGATGAAACTCTAGGTCAAATTTTACCTATAAAACTTGTAGGAGGTGATGAAGTCCCCCTCACAATCCAAGATGCAATTAAATAAAAGACATAAGAGAAAGACTTTAAGTTCATCTTCAAGATCACCCAAACTATTGTGAGTTTTTGGGGAGTACTTTAGATGACATTCTTTCTAAGACTTGAACTAGGCTTTTTGCAATAAGGATGGGAATTTTTTATTCCAATGGTTCCCTAAAGGTGAAAACTAGAAGAGCATACATGTGACATCCCTCTCTTTTCCAAAAAAAAAAACTATTTCAAACAACTATTAAATGCAAAAACTTGGAAAGATGAGTTCATTTTTAAGTGCCAATTTGAAAGATTGAGTGGTGTTCTTTTGACCCCTTGGTCTTAAGTTATAAATTTTAAAGTATAAATATCAAACATTCATCTTAAGCACCTAAATTTTTCATTATGTACTAAAATAAAGTTCTTAGTTCATTTTAAAAGCATGTAAAATATGGTCTAAATAACATGTTTTAATAAATTCAAAGTCCATCGGTTACCTGTTTACCTTTAAGGCATCACCCTAAAATTAAATGTGTTAAATTAGAAACATTTAAAGATATTTTAAATAGTTTGAGAAAAACTATGAAAGTATTAGATAAAATAATATCAAATTCTAAAAATTTAGGAGAAAACATGTGGTTTTTAAAAACAAATCATCAAAAATGGAGTTGATATGACCCCAAACCAAGCATTTTAAATGGCTTATTAGCTCTCAAGTTTTGTGTTTTTAAGAAAACATGGTGACCATAAATGTTTATACCTTACTATCAATGGTTATACCTAACTATCGATAGCTGGAAATAACCATTGATGGTTACTCTAACCATTGATGGCTAACTGTGGAAACTTTTGACAAAGAAAAATGGAAAAATAAAGTTAGAAAATCAAATTGCAAGAGTTTTAATAATCCAATGAAGGTTTTAAAATTGCATAATTATATTATTTACGTGTGGGATACATTTGGTCCCATCGAGCATGACATTTATGAACTAAGAATTTGACTAAGGATAGGATGGTTAGTATTGTGTTAGTTCCAAAATGAAAATAAAATGAAATAAACACACTAGCATAACATCTATAGGCCTAGTTAATAAGGAGATCTTAGTTCACAAAAAAAAAATTTGAAACACAATTAAAACATGAAATAAACCTTCTTCCACATTCCTTAGATGCTCCCAAATGTTTGTTATAGTGGCTTGATTAGTTTTGTGCTCATGAAGTTTGCATCAATAGAAGCTTGGCTACCTCCATCTCTCCTTGGCAAATTGTGTGGATTTGGCTTGGCTTTTGGTTAAATATGTTATAATTATAACACTAATTTCATGAAGCTTTTAAAGGAATTTGGTAATGATAAATTTGGATTATGAGTGCTTCCAATTCATGTGGAAAGGCCTCCTATTTATATATTTTTGAAAATGGCTCGAATCAACTTGAACCATCCATCTCAAGATTGAGATGTGTGTCTAAGGATTAATCTAATTATGTAATTAAAATCCATAAATAGGCTCATCAATATCTAGGATAGAGTGGAATTTAATAGTCATGAGAGGCATTTATGAGACATGGGGTGGCTTGATTTAGATATTTGTGGCATTTATGGCCTAAGTATGTCTTCCTAAGAAATAATGTTACCTAATGATGTAGTTAATAGAAATCATTTTACAAAAAAAAATTCAACAAATCTCATTGAAAATAAACTTAATAACTTTATTTGGTCTAATTAGCCTAAAACATGATTAAGCACTTTGATGTAAAACCTTGGCAAGTTATGCATAAACTAATCAAATTGATCATAATGTCTTATTATTGGCCCAAAATTTGACTGGATTGGAGTTAGGATGCAAATTCAGATGTGTTGGATCCATTATCCCATTTAGGATGTTTCCAAAACCAAATAACAAAGGCACATGTTTTGTGCAAAATATTTTATAGAAAAGAGCAATCCAGAGCACCTAGGTGCAAAATTGGTATTTTGACTCGAAATGATTTGATCAAAGTTAGATAGCCCATAAATTACATTTCCCCATTTAGTGACACTCTAGCCAAAATTGGCACTTGAATATGTCAATTTCAACCCATTTAGAATTTTAAGTGTTTTTAGGCCAAACTGTGTATTTTGGTAAGAATTGGGTTAAAAGCCTGGCTGAAGGTTATTGATGGCCAATTTTAGGTGTCTATAGTGAGTATCTCCCTATTCCTATCAATGGGATGTTCCTTAAGTATTTCTATTAGGACAACCAATAATTTTGTACATAGTAGTAGTCTAATTCCTCTAAGTGTTGTTCTTATTAGTTGTTATTTTATTTTAGTTGTTTGTTATTATTTTTTGTTTTATGTCAAGTATGAAAGTTTTGAAAATTTCATAATGAAGTCATGTTTTTTTAGCCATGATTTATAAACAAGGAGATTTTGCATTCTTTTGACCATCAGGATGGTCAACCTCTTTGAGTTGCCAAAAATATTGGTAATTTGGCCTACCAAGGCCAAATGCCAACCCCTACAACTAAAAATTTTCTTCTTGAAGCCATTCAAATACTCCTAGAGGTATCAGTGAGTTTTTTTATGATCACCATATGTCTTAGATGTCCTTGATCCTTAGGTGACGTGTTTGACCATCATAATGTTCATTGATTGTCAAGTGAAGAGAGTATGTCTCAGTGTCATGTCATTGTCATGTTTCCATCTCAATTGGTGTCAAGTATTATCATGATGTTTTAGTATCTTTTGATGTCTTTAAAAATAAATTAAAGTGGTCTTGTGATCTATACCTAATGAGCTAATATGGTTGAAGATGGTAGTTGATGACTCACTATGATTTTCTATGATGTATCCAAAATGTTTAAGCACGATGGGATATAATCCTTTAAAAGGATTATTAAAATACTTAAAATCCTCATGAATAAATTTTAAGAGGGTTATAAGGTACTTTTCCATGATATTCATTAGTAGTATTCTTTTGAAACTATGTGTATTTGGCCTAAAAGTAAAGATTTTTGTATTTACATAGTAAATTATGATCTCAAAAGACCATTAAATCATTCCTAACTTATTTAAATCACCCCATGGTCATATAATTACTTTATTAAATAATTAAATGATTTTATAATATCTCTTATATAATCTTATAAGGATATTTGGCCATCAAAAGAGCTCCCACATGTGAAAGGAGCTTTCTTTTTGCTCTCCTTCATGTATTCTTTGATTTGAAGATGCTTTTAACCCTTATTTTTATCCATGTTACCCTAAAAATATGGTTTAAATCTGAAAGAAGAGAAAAATAAGGAGAATTTATAGGTTTGGATAGTGTTTTTAGATGGTACATATCCATATTATATGGATCTACTCAGGAGGAGTCTAAGAGATGCAAGAAGAACTAGTTACTAACATGAACTTCAAGT
Organism: Torreya grandis; assembly: GCA_037957365.1. Classification (NCBI taxonomy): domain Eukaryota; kingdom Viridiplantae; phylum Streptophyta; class Pinopsida; order Cupressales; family Taxaceae; genus Torreya; species Torreya grandis. The sequence continues at coordinate 1,332,066 of JARHVA010003321.1, read as the reverse complement.
TTTAACTCAATATCCATGGAAATAATATGAACATATCAATTAAAAATCATGTATTTTAGATAAGTTTTTATGATATTATTGAACATCTAAATCTCGTGATTGAGTTTGGGTCATAATGTAGTTATCATGATAGGTGAGAGAGATAGTACATGCTTGTGTATATAAAGGAACTTCAAAGGTAATATGTGTAGATTGCTAAATTTATGAGGTGACATGGTTAAAGGGTCTTGAAATAACTTGAACAATCCATGATAATTATAAGTTAAATCATATTCTATATAATATGCTTTATATGCATTATATGGAGGAGGGAAATCGATGATCTTGTAGATAAGAGGGATGGTATGATCCTATGGTAACAAGAAAGGAGGAAGACACTCTAAAATGTAAGGAGGCAGATTATTATTATTTCATGCATATTTAAAATTATTTGGTTCATCATCATTAGAATCAAGAAGAGTGACCTATAAGTCTAGATTCATATTGAGGAATTTAGGTAAAGGTATACTTAATTATTAAAATAGTGGCAATCCAATATTGAGATTTAAGATTATGAAGTTGAATACTCCATGGGTTAGGATTGACCTCATGTTTATATAATTTTACATTATGAATAAAATTGATATGCTATCTATTAGAGGATGTAATAACCCTCATATGTTGAGTGCATCGGCATCCTAGGATTATATTATAGGATAATGGTAAGTCAAGAGCCATAAGCTTAGTATGTATAGTTTTGGGTCCAATATTAAGATGGAGACAAATACAAACTAGGCAAATTTTGATTGGTATTTTCAAATCCATGACATGTTAAATGAGTTTTTTTGAGTTGATCTTTGTTAAACCCAATTTTTTTAATGAGCCAAAGAGATGTCACATTAATTCATGACCCTTCATCTACTAATACTTAATGAAAATTAGTGGTATTAATGGCTATTTTAATAAAGAGAGGTGGATCATCACCTCATAAAAAAATTACATCATTGATCATGCCCTCTTTAAAGAACTCCATGGAAGGTTTTGCATAAGGACAAATAGTGTCAATGGTATGAACTTCTATTGGTTAAGGCTCGTGAGAAGGTTTTTCCTTTTCTAAGGAAGATGGTTCTTTAATTTCTTAGAGTTATTGCATTAGGAATTTATGATGATAGGGAAAAATTAGAACTAACTCCATGAGAGGTATTTTTCAAGGCATAAAGTTAATTTCCTCTAAGAAATCCTAATGAGTTTTAGAAGAGGAAGAAACATCATGAGGCTTGGAAGGTTAAATATGTTTAGAAGGAAAAGAAGTAGTTGGAGGTTTAGATTGAGGAAGTGCTTCCTCATTGGTTTTTGAAGGGAGGTTATTGGTAGTAATATCTTTGAGGAGTTTCTCTTGAAAATATGGTTTCTTTGGTTTTAGAATAGGATATTTGTGGGTGTTTTTCATTGATAGTTTACCTTAGCCACATTCACATATTAGGAATTGGTATAGTATTGATCATAATCAACATTAATTACACAAATATACTTGTTTAATTGTTGAGGGTTAGATGTATAGATAGTTTTTAGATAGTTAGAGGAAGAAGATTTGAAATCTTGTTTCTTTTGAGAAACACTAAAAAAATCATGATGACATATTTTAATCATGGTGTCATGATTGAATGAATATCCTAGCATTATAATAATGACAAATTTTGTAATCCCATGACATATTTCTTGGGAATGACCTATATTTTCATGAAATTAACAAAACTTGTTAGGATCATACCATTGAGGGAGATTATTAGGATATGTGAATGGTTTATAATGAGCTAGAAGTTGTTTCATTTATTACATAGTTAGTAACACATGGGAAGGTTGGGGATTTTATATTTTGGATACTCCTAGTTTTGGTTGAGGAGGATTATCAATGATTATGTTGGTTGGATTTTGGAAATATACCTTGATGGTTTTATTTTTAGGTTCAAATAATTTCATTAGAAAGTCTTGACACATAGCTCGGTTGAGAGTATATTTTAAAATTTAGGGATTGAAAATTTAAACGTTGTATTGGAGGGAAGGTGTTAAGGTAGTGATGAAAATTTTGAACAAGTTATCATCTGTCATGTTGTAATCAGATTTGTGATCCAAATATTTCCATCATTTGATAAAATCATGAGTTAATTCGGTATGGGATTGCTTAGTATTGAAGAAAATACTAAGACATTTTTTTAGAAGATCATTATGTTAAAACTTGTTAGCTAAAGGATTGACTAAATCCTTAAGTTGCAATATAAAATGCTAGGGAAATTGGTTATACCATTCTAATACATCATTGATGAAGGTTTAAACTAAAATTTTGGTAGTGGAGAAGGTATTAGTTTGGATACACTCTTTATAAATATTACTAAATACTTTTAAAAAATATGTGGAGTCTTGAGTCTAATCATATTTAATAATTGGAGATATATTACCAATATTAATATATATAAAGAAGGGAGATAAATGTTTTTTTGAATGTGTTGAAGCATCTTATTATGCATGATATTTTAGGGAATAACATTTCCTTGACATATTTAAGAGGTGGAGGGATAAAATTTTGATTATTTTTGGGAATAAGAATAGGAGGCTGATTATCCATGTTTATCAAATGATGTTGAAGTTTCATCATTTGAAAAGTGACATATTTTTGTATGATCTTCATTTGCTACACTATTTATGCAAGAATTAGAGTTGTATCAATTGGTGGGTTAGTTTTGGTAGGAGGATTCCCAAAATCAGTATTAGGGGGAGGGTTATTAGGTGGAGGATTAGTAGAAGGTGGGTTGTCAATGTTGAGAAGGTTTCAAATGGGGTTATTTGTTAGGATTGTGTTAATTTACCCCACAATATGATAATATGTTTAAAGGTGAGAATTATCTTGATAATTATGGAATGGATCTATTCCACTAATCTCATATGTTGGAATGATTCAACCCATGTTAAAATCAAAATATGAGGGATGAAAAAGGTGATCCAAGAGTGAATATTCTCTTGGGTAGCAAAAGTAGGAAGAAAATAATATCCCATATAGTGTATAAATGGATTCAAGTTTTCCAAAAAATTTATGATAAGGGATTTCATGATGCTTGAAGGTAGAATATGAAATCAAGAAGAAAGGAGGAAAAACAAGGATAGAGTCAGTCAAAAATAGAATAGTATCAACCAATAGGTACAAATTCAACTTAGTCAACACAGTCTATGAAAAATACCAACATAACATGATGCAAAAGACATAGTTGAACTAATTGACTATGTATTGTAGATTATAAAACTAAAATAGGCTAGAAAGATACATAATCATATGGGTCAACTATGTACTACCGATGGAGAAACTAAATAAAGAAAAAATGATACATAATTAGATAGGTCAACTGTGTATTCCAAAGGAAGAAACTAAAAAGGCTAAAAAAGATACATAATTATATACGATGTTTTATTAAATATGATCAAGACTAGAAGTCTATAAGAGAATGTTTTGATAGGGATAATAATGTTTTTAAAACATGAAAACCTTTTGAAATATAATATCTAAGTAATTAAAATTAAGCACACAAGCAATTAGATCAATGTGTTTGATGTAATTGTAGCACACAACAAAAACCTTGTGCTAACATTGGATGGTATAAGTTTTTTAATACAAAATACAGTGTTCAAAGAGAAATAAATAAAAGTTGAATGTAAATACTAACTAATTGGTCATTATTGAATGTTTTTAAACTATAATAAATTTTGAAATTAATGTGATGGGTAGTTAACTATAAGAAGGAAATAGAAAGTGATATATGGATAGTTTTAGGTAGTTTAGGCTGAAATAAATATGTAGTAACAATGGTACTAGTTTGGTACTAAGGCCTACCCCTCACTTCACAATCCTAAAGTGATAAGGGTGTCAAGTGATTTTCTAATATATACCATCAACCACATGTTTATACTTGGATAGAAAACCATGTTGGATTCCCCCTTGGTGATAAATACAAGTAGGTAGACCTTATAAAGAAAGTTTTTTAATGATTTTTAGTGTAAAATGATTGTGAAGTGTTTAAAAAGGAGAAAAATAGTTTACTAAATCAGTAAATTGAAAATCTACCTAATTAGTCTAGGTTTGTTACTCTAAGCATGCAATCAACTAAAATTAAAAGTGAATTAATTACTATGAAAAATAGGTTAACTCCTTTGACTTTGAAGAGTACAGAGTTGGTTCAAAATACACTATATGCAAACAATATAGAATAAATTTTATAGGATCATTATTATTATGCATAAGTAAGATCTAGAATAATAGATTCAAATAGGTTGACCATCTTCTAGAGAGAAGATAGGCTATAGAACTATGTCGATCCAGTTGACCTAGTTCTTGTTAGGGTTGCAATTTTATAAACTACAAACTTGTGAAAAACAAGACTATAAATGAAAACCAAAAATAATAGAGAAGGTAATAATGAATTTTGGTAGTTTTGAAGATGCTTAATTTGTAAATTTTATGTTGTGTTGCTCAAGTGATGATTTTAATATTTTGTGAACATAGTCAACTAGGTCAATGAAGTCTACAAAACCTATGTGGTAAAAAATAATATTTGAATATAATTAACTGGATCAATTATGTCTAAAAACTTATATGTTGAAAAAGAGAAAGTGTGAATAGAGTTGAATTACCCAACTATAATGAAATTTTGTATCTAAATAATAAAATTGTGTCAATCTAATCAATTCAGTCACTTATATTTGTAGGACATACATAGAAATAAAAAATTCATTTTGGATCAACTTTATGTTAAACTTGCACATAAAATGTTAGACTATATTGACAAATTTGATATAATATTGTAAAATAAAAATATTCAATATGATAATAAAATGAATTTGTGAAAGAAAACCTATAAGGGTTCAATTCACATCAGGTTTACCAAAATGTATACAAAGAAAAATGTATTTGACTTCAAATCAAACCTATCTTAGAGAATATAAATCACAATTACACTTATTCTTATTGATACACTTAAACATCTAAGGCCATTACCAAGATAGATCTACTAGACCTAACCAAGGGGTCCCTTATTATAATAACATAACTAGAAAGGATTCTAAAGCCTCTAGTCAATCAATACCATAAAATACCCTTAACTAGTTTCTATGTTTTCATACTCATTAAGTATATGAAAAATAAATTAAATTCTAACCTAGTGTTCACTAAAGATTGTGGCATAAAATGGGGGTGATTAACATGAAAATAAACATAAATATAATAATTATGATTAATTTATGTATAAATATAACCCCAATGCATGGAAAAATAAATACATTAAAAATCCTTTACTTATGCTACTTTTATCTAATAAAATAAAGAAGTAAAGTTGGAGATACTTACCTTGAATATAAACCCATCAGGACTTAATCTTTGCCTTGACCAAAATTTCTTCATAAGAGGTTGTTGTATATTGTTTAAAAAGCTAAGGATAGATCATAGACTATATCTAAGGACCTCATAATGAATCTTAATCTTTCATAAGACAAATTTCTTCCCTCCAAGTATAAAACCCTCAGTAATGACTCCTCAAGTAGAATGGTAGAAGAGTAGATTATAAATAAGTGTAAATAAATTATTAACTCTATATCTCTCCTTAATAAATGATGAAAATAATGTGTATATATAGTTGTATCTAACCTTATACTATTATAAAAGTTTAGCTGATAGGGTCAACCCAATTTGACCTTGTATTGTTAATTGATAAAAGTAAGTTAGGTCCCAGTTTGGGTTGGCCAAGGCTAACCTAGATCCATAATGTCATAATATTAATTTGAATGCAAGGTCAACCTAGGATGACATTGTTTAATAAATGTCAAAAAGATTTCTAGGCTTAGGTAGGGATAAATGAGGTGATGAATTAAGTGGAGTGTGTAACAAAGGTTTTAAATCTTAAGGAAGTATATGGGAGATGTTTGTGTAGATTTCAAGTGGTGGTATAGGGGAATAAAATCTTTTGAGTCACCAATGGTATTCCTACCCCTCTCGTAGTGCACCCTTTAAGGTGTGTACTTGGAAATAATGAGACTTGAAGGGTTATTTTAAGAGATAAAACATCAGTAATTGATAAAGTTTGAAAATATTATGTGTATATAAATACTAGTGGAATACAATATTTAAATATTCCACAACCATGTCATGACTTACCATGAATGCTAAGTATTTGGAAAAAGAGAAGTGAATGTTGCTATGTTGCTACAATCAATCAATGAAAGACACAATTTTTCCTAATGGGGTCTTGAATTCATTGGGGGTGGTAAACCCAAACTCTCTAGTAGGGCAAAAATTTATCCTAACATCCATTTATTGTTGCACCAAATAGATAGAAGTTATGGCCATAAATAACTTTAGAGAGTTGAATGTCATAAAATTTATGGAATAAAACATATTGACCAGGTTTAGTACTATAATTTACTTAGTTTTTGATAATTATCTAGATTTCCAATTTACCAAATTTACTAATTGGTATTATAAAAACTAAGTCACCATTAAGTTCTCCTCAAACAACTACCCATAATGGAATGGAAAAGCTATATCTACAAACAAGAAATTGATGTATGTCATCAAGATGTTATCACAAGATAAACCATGAGAATGACATATTATACTAAAGCATGCACTATGGGAAGACATAATAATACACAAGTAGGCCCTCAAGTCTTCACCTTTTATGCTAGTGTATGGGTAACAACTAATTTTCCTTGTTACTCTCAAAATTAAAATGCAATAGTTCATGCAAAATTACATGCGAGAAGATGAAAGAATATAATATATAATAATTTATATAGTCTAGATGGAAGATGCAAGAATTAAAGAACTATTTATCACAATTAAAAACTAAGACATTGTCAAAAGGTTGTTTGAGAAGAGATCCAAAATCAAAACCTTCAAGATTTTAAACCTAGTGTTCTTATGGGATAAGGCACATGGAAAAAGGGACAACATGATAAGTTCACTCCTTTATGGATATGACCATATCAAATATCTAATATACTAGGTAACAATGCCTTTCACTTGAAGGACCGTCAAGGTAATTACCTCACTTTTCTAGTCAATAATGTTTTTTGAAACATTATTTAATGGTTGATCTAACTAGAGATGTTTTTGAGTGACTATAAGTGGAGATATAATTGTAGGATTAGAGTAGGTTTTTTACTTTATATAATATATTTCCTATTTTCTATAATAGATTTATTGCTTTCTAGATTATATTTACTACTTTCTATATTAGTCTTTTCAATTTTATTATATTAGTATTTCTTTATTTCTACATTTTATTTTAGTAGAATAATTGTTAGGCTTTCTAAATTATTTTTTTCTAAAATTATAGAACAAACCAGCTAATTTATTATGATGGAATTGAAAAATAATTTCCATAAATAAGGTGACAATATAAAAGGAAGCACATTTGGTGTTTACAAGAATTTGTTCTAGTAGTGTTTGAGTATTTAGGATTAAGGTATGTGTTTTGACTGAATTAGGTTATGCTTTGAATAAATGAGTTTGCAAGACCTTGGGTATTTAATTTGATATACTCATGTAAGTTTTAAAAATACTCCATGTCCAAATATCAACTACACTATTACATGATACAACTTGGATGAGAGATAATAAACATAGAAATATATGAAAAATATTAAAGACATATTGATTAAAATAAGTTTTCTTATACATACACCCAGTCAATGGTGATTCCTAAACTTTCTTCTATCCATGTTTCAAAAATAATCATCATAAAAACTTATAGAATATGGGTGATTCAATCAATATCTATTGATCTATGGACACCTATCTAGAATTAGAGCAAGGATTAGAGTTGAATAAGAGGTATCTATGTTAGGGATATGGATGCTTGGATGGTAGCTGAGAAATGCCTAAGCTTTCCTTACTATTTGGTTACAAAATATGAAATAAAAATGAAACCTAAAGTGTTTATATAGGTATTTGTAAAACTATCATAATAAGGTGAAAATAAATTTCACATAATCACACACAAATCCAAGGAATGTAAAGGGTTCATATGTTGCACGAGGAATAAAAGTATTTTATAGGAACTAGTTTACTTCCTTTTTTCTTGTTAGAGTTAAAATTTTATTATGATGCATTAATAATATTTGGGTTATCAAATACTCAAAAGTATTTCCCCACTGAGTCTCCACTTGTTATGCCCTAAGACACACACACACATGCACACACATGCACGCACACGCACGCGCACACGCACACGCACACGCACACGCACACGCACGCACACACACACACACACACACACACACACACACACACACACACACACACACACACACACACACACACACACACACACACACACACACACACACACACACAAACACACACACACACAGAGACTATTGGGGATCAACCAACAATATGATTACACTTATGAAAGCAATAAACCATGGAATTAAATCAGATAGATAAGTAACTAGAATGATAAATAGAAAAGAACAAGAGATACAAGAAACCACCCTGAAAACTTGTATTAAACTCTCTATAGAAGGAATACAATTGAAGAAACTTCTTTCTTCCACACCTCTCTCAGATGCACAAGATCTCTCTCTAGATCTCTATTCCTCAAGAGCTCTCTCTCTCAAGTTAAATCAACTCCAACAACCTGGGTTGATACAACTCTGTACTATTCTTCAACATTCACATATAATGAACTACTAAAATAATCACACTAAGCTAAAAAGATCTAATTCTACATATAGAATTAGGAAACTTGAGCATGCACCTACAACCAACAGTTAAGCCTCTTGAACAAGCGCTCTAAAAACAATCTTATTAATAATAAAAACATGAACTTAAGACTAAGACTTAAAATCATCATGCAAACACTTGATTCTATCCTCAAAAATAGCATTTTGGATGCACAGATAACCGACGCTGATTCTTGCCTGCTTGCCTATGACTGACGTCGACCGATCCTCTGCCGATGCCGGTGTCTCTTCAACTATTCCTGACTGACGTCGGTCACTCCTGACCGATGCCAATGACTGTGTAAACCTGTAACTTTGGTAATGCACTCCTTGGTGAAGCTTTTAGGCTCCACACCTTAACAATCTCCCACTTGGAGATAAACAACTGCACCAGTACCTGTACAGCAACATCTTCTAGCTCCTCCATCTTCAACTCAATCATGAAGACCAATAGAAGTTGAATGAAGATTCAACTTCTCCTTTGTAATTGGCTTGGTTAACATATTAGCAGGATTCCTATCTGTATGGATCTTCTCCAGCTTCAACTCACCATCCTCCAATACCTGTCTTATGAAGTGGTACCTAAGCTGTATGTGCTTTGTTATTGAATGAAAGGCCGAATTCTTAGCTAAATGAATGACACTTTGACTATCACTGTATAGTCTGCAACACTCTTGCTCCCTTCCAAGCTCTTCCATGAACCGTGTCATCCATATCATCTCTTTGCTAGCTTTTGTGGCTGCAATATACTATGCTTCTGTAGTTGACAAGGCAACAACCTTCTGCAACTTTGATATCCAGCTAACCACCATTCCACCAACAGTGAAAACATATCCTGGGGTGCTCCTCCTACCATCCAAATCACCTGCCATATCTGAATCTACATAACCATGTAGAGAAGTATCTGAACCTCCATAGCACAAGTGCCTACTGCTGGTTCCTCTCAGATATCTAAGGATCCACTGAACTGCTTTCCAGTGTTCCTTCCCTAGATTGGCCATATACTTACTTACAACTCCCACTGCTTGGGTAATATCTGGTCTAGTACACACCATTGCATACATCAAACTTCCTACTGCAGAAGAATATGGAACCTTACTCATGTACTCTACCTCATCATGTGAATTAGGACATTGTTCTTTACTCAACTTAAAATGTCTAGCCAAAGGTGTGCTTATCAGTTTAGCATCCTGCATATTGAACCGTTTCAACACCTTGTCCACATAATCCTCTTGAGACAAAATCAACCTGTGATTTTTCCTGTCTCTCTTAATGCTCATGCCAAGGATTTTCTTTGCTATTCTCAAATCCTTCATGGCAAACATTTGAGCTAATTTCACCTTAAGCTCAGAGATATCCTGCATGTGTGATCTTGCAACCAACATATCATCTACATACAACAACAGAATAATATATCTACAATTATCCAATCTCTTAAAATACACATAATGGTCAAATTGACACCTACTATAGCCATGCTCAGTCATAAACCTATCAAATCTCAAATACCACTGTCTAGGAGCTTGCTTGAGGCCATACAAGCTTTTCTTCAATCTACACACTAACTTCTCCTTACCCTTGACCTCAAATCCTTCTGGTTGTTCCATTTATATTTCCACATCCAAATCTCCATGAAGAAATGATGTCTTAACATCTAACTGCTCAAGATGCAAATCCTTAATAGCAACCAAAGATAGTACAATCTGTATAGAAGTCATTTTAACAACATGAGAAAAAATCTCACCAAAATCAATACCTGGCTTTTATGCAAATCCTTTCACTACCAACTTGGCCTTATATCTCATCTATCCATTCTCACCTTCCTTCAACCTGTAGGTCCATCTGTTCTTCAGTGTCCTCTTACCAGCTGGCAACTCAACCAAATCCCATGTTTGGTTTTCTCTCAAGGACTCCATCTCCTCAACCATGCCACGCTCCCACTGACTCTTGGACTCCACCTATAATGCTTCTTCAAAACTCTTTGGTTCTCCACCATCAGTTAACAATAAATAGAATAATGAAGGAGAATATCTAATTGGAGGCTTACTTACCCTTTCTGATCTCCTGATAGGCATCTGAGACTCATTCACAACACGTTGTCTGCCCAAATTCTCTGACAGTGACCGACCTCAGCCACCTGCAGACCTGTTACTAGCCAACATCAGTTCTTTCTGACTGACATTAGTCTCTGTATGACCGACATCGGTTTCTATTCTGTCGATGTCAGTTTTTGTGTTTTCCTGCAAGTGATTATTTCTTTTTCCCACGAGCTCATTTTGGACTGTTACCTCGTCCAATTCTCCATTGCTCTACCTAGATTGATTCAGCTTCTGCATCTGATCATTATACATCACTTTTTCATTGAAAAAACATCACGGCTCTTAATTATCTTGTTAGTTCCTAGATTCCAAAATTTGAAACCAAAATCATCTGAGCCATAGCCAATAAATGTGCACCTCATAGACTTAGCAACCAGCTTCTTTCTGTTTTCCCTATCTACGTGCACAAAGGCTTCACAACCAAAAAATTTGAGATATGAGAGATCTGCCTTTTTACCTATCCATGCCTCTTCTCGGATTCCACCATCTAGAGCTGTAGAGGGTCCTCTATTAATCAGGTACACTGCAGTGTCAACAGCTTATGCCTAGAACTCTAAGGGCAAACCAGCATGCAATCTCATACACCTTGCACGCTCCATTATTATTCTGCTCATCCTTTTAGCAATTCCATTCTACTGAGGTGTCCTTAGAACTATCCTTTGCCAACAAATTCCATGCATATAAAAATAATCTCTGAACTTAAAGCTGTAGAACTCACCACCATTGTCAGATCTCAGGCACTTCAATCTTCTGCCTGTTTTATTCTCAACCATAGCTTTCCAAATCTTAAAAGTCTCAAATACATCAGATTTCTTCTTAATACAATAGATCCATACCTTTCTTGTAGCATCATCTATGAAAGTAACATAGTACTGTGATCCTCCAATAGAAGCTACCTGAGCCAGTCCCCACATGTCTATGTGAACAAGCTGCAACTTATGCCTCTTCGTTGTTGACCCAGTCTTAATAAAACTCACCCTCTTTTGTTTTCCAAACACACAATGCTCACAAAATTCCAAATCTATATTTTTCAAATCTGAAAGCTTACCTTTAGACTTAAGAATTGACATCCCCTTCTCACTCATGTGGCCAAGCCTTGAGTGCCACAATTTAGCATCCACATCTAAAGTAGATAATACAGAAGGAGAATTGTTAGTAACACAATTACATAAATAGAGAGTACCTACTCTCTTAGCTCTAGCCATAACAAGTGCACCCTTGGTCACCTTCCAAGATTCTGCTGTGAGAGTTAATGTACAACCCTCATCCCCTAACTTTCCTACAAAAATCAAATTCCTCTTCAAGCTAGGAACATGCATAACATCTCTCAACACCCATGTGTTGCCATTCTGCATTTTCAGCTACACTTTACCTTTGCCAATAATTTTACAAGGCTCATCATCCCCTAAATATACTATTTCAAAATCTCCATGGATATAGTCACTAAAATATTCTCTATTAGGGGTAGCATGAAAAGATGCACAATAATCTAATACCCAAGATTCTATATTATTATGCAAAGAGAATATTAAAGCATCTTGTGCAATACCTACAACCTTTGCCTCTTCCTTTCCTTCATGCCGATTGTCCTCCTTAGGCTTTGACCAGCAATCTCTGCTTATGTGCCCCATCTTTCCACAATTCCAGCATTGTGGCCTCCTGCCATTTCTAGATTTGGATCTACCTCTCACCTTAGACTTAGATCTTGATCTCCTCTTGCTCTTCTCTTTTTACCTTCCCCTGCTCTCAAAATTTAAAGCATTCCCTGATGTTTCCTTTGTGCTTTTCCTATGAATTTCCTCATTCAAGATAACACTAACAACATCCTCTACTTTTAAAATATTCAAAACAGATGCAGTATTAGAAACTGCCATTACCAAGCCATGCCAGCTTTCAGGCAAAGAACATAATATTAAAAGAGCTTTTATTTCATCATCAAACACAATATTGACTGAACTTAATTGATTTACAATTCCATGGAAATCATTCAGATGATTAGATATAGATCCACCTTCTTGCATATGCAAATTAAATAATTGCTTCATAAGATATACCTTATTAGAAGCTAAGGGTTTTTCATACAAATTTGCTAAAGTAGTCATCAACTCTACCATTGTTTTTACCTCTGATAGATTATATATCACAGTGGATGCTAGACTCAGTCTTATAGACCCTAGAGCCTTTCTATCAAGAACTTCCCATTCTTCATCATCCATGTCTTTGGGCTTCTTTGTAATCCCACCTAACGGTAAGTATAGATCTTTTTGATACAGATAGTCCTCTATCTGCATTCTCCAATGTTGATAGTTCTTGCCATTAAACTTCTCCATTCTTAATTTACTTTCTTCTGCCATTGCTTCTCCCACTCAAACAGAAATCCCTACATAAACCCCTATGAGCAACCTATAATCAATACACACTACATAGATCTGAACCACCTGTTAGTGAACCTGAGCTCTGATACCATTTGTTGGGGATCAACCAACAATATGATTACACTTATGAAAGCAATAAACTATGGAATTAAATCAGATAGATACATAACTAGAATGATAAATAGCAAAGAACAAGAGATACAAGAAACCACCCTGAAAACTTGTATTAAACTCTTTACAGAAGGAATATAATTGAAGAAACTTCTTTCTTCCACACCTCTCTCAGATGCACAAGATCTCTCTCTAGATCTCTATTCCTCAAGAGCTCTCTCTCTCTCTCAAGTACAATCAACTCCAACAACCTGGGTTGATACAACTTTGTACTATTCTTCAACATTCACATACAATGAACTACTACAATAATCACACTAAGCTAAAAAGATCTAATTCTACATATAGAATTAGGAAACTTGAGCATGCACTTACAACCAACAGTTAAGCCTCTTGAATAAGGGCTCTAAAAACAATATTACTAATAATAGAAACACGAACTTAAGACTACGACTTAAACTCATCATGCAAACACTTGATTCTATCCTCGGAAATAACATTCTAGATGCACAGGTAACTGACACTAGTTCTTGCCTGCTTGCCTGTGACCGACGTTAGCCGATCCTCTGCCAACGCTGGCATCTCTTCAACTATTCCTGACCAACGTCAGTCACTCCTGATCGATGCCGGTGACTGTGTAAACCTACAACTTTGGTAATGCACTCCTTGGTGAAGCTTTTAGGCTCCACACCTTAACACACACACACACACCCCATTTTATGAAATCAAATAGAAACCCTTTATAGTTTGAATATATTTATTCAAGGTATTATAAGCCTCAAACATACATGATATTAATATTAATATGCATAAGTCTAAGGCAATATTCAATATCTAAATTTACTTAATTTTGAATTATGAAAATCAATGTTTATTTTAATTTATTTTAAACCTTAGATTTTCATAATTCTTGTTGATAATTGAATTTATGATGTTTATGGACTAGAAGAATGAATGTGTCATGTCCTAGTCTTACTTTAAGTTTTATATGATCATGAGACTATTAATGAGGAATTACCAAATATCCACATCTAGGCCCTACCTTTATTATTAAAAGATTGGGGTAGGTGATATTATTATATTACCCAAAGCCCTTCATCCTTTAAAAAAAATTATAAGTGTTACAAGAGTGTGAGCTTTAAAATATTTATAGATAGTGTTATTATGTTATTTGGAACCAATAATATTTTAGAAAAGTTTTGTACTTTAACAAAAAATGGGTCACTTCCATTTGTTGATAAAGCAATTATCAACCGTTTGATAATTTAAGGAATGCATATTTCCTCAAAAAAAAAAAGTGTTTATATATTTTATGAGAAGCCACAAACCCTCTATGTTGATAATTCAAGAATCTAGAATAAATGAAGCTTTCTTTGAGAACCATAAAAACACTTATTAGAAGGAAGCTAGAGTAATTTATTCTAGTTCTATGGGTGCATCAAGGGGTCTCATTATTTTTTGGGATAGTAATAATTTGGTTGGGGATCCTATCATTAAATATTATAATCACTTAATGGTTCTCTTCACAGACTCAGTATATGATAGGCAATTGATATTTTCTAATATTTATGCACCTAATTCAATTAGTACACATAGAAAATTATGGGATGATTTAATAGATTTTAGAAACACTTACAATGAATTATCTTGGATTATGGCTAGGGATTTCAACTCTCCCCTATATCTATGGGATAAAAATGAGGAAATCAATTGGTTTTAGATAGTATTAAGGATTCTTCTTCTGTCATTATAGGTATTGTTTTATTTGGTGTGGAATTAAAGGGTTTTAAGTACACTTGGAGTAACAAAAGTTGGGATAAAATATAATTCAATGTAGATTTGATAGATTTGTAATTTTAATGGATTGGTTGGCACACAAATATTTTATGCTAAATGATTTACCTCATATATGTTCTAACCATAACCCATTAGAGCTGGATATTGTGTAAAATTCTACCAATGATAATAATTATCTATTTATAATGGAACATATGTGGTTTACCCATCCTTAAATTCATGACAGAGTGTTGGAATGGTGGTGGCCAATTGTGAATGGCATAACCATGTCCAGTTGGCTAAGAAAATGAACAATGTCCAGATAAAAATTAGGCAATGGAGTAAACAAGTATTTTTAAATGTTATTACTTATAAAAATCTATAAAATTTGAAATTTATTTGCTTGAGTCTAAAATAGAAAGGAATGGGTATGATATAGATACTCAGAATAAGGGAAAATAGCTTTTATGAAAGTATCACACTATAGTTGTAAGAGAGGAGAGTCTATAGAGACAAAACTAAAGAAATATTTAGCTCAATGAGGGGGATAGAAACACCCATGTTTTTCATATGTCCACCTTGAAATATATAATTCATAATTCCATAAAAGAAATCATAGATAAAGGACAAATCATGTCTGATAGATATCTCAAAAATAAGGAGAATGTAAATTTCTTCAAAAAATGTTTGCGAATGACTTCAAAAGAAACATTATAATTGAACAATAATTTCTACATGTTATTCTTGAATTGGTAACCCAAGAAGATAATTCAACTCTTATTATAGCCACATCCAATGAATATCTTAATTTTATTAATTCCAAAATGACCCCAAACAAAACTCCAAGACCTGATGGATTTCTAATATCCTTTCTTCAGAAGTTATGGGACATCATTGGAGATGATTTGGTAGATGTGGTCAATGAATTCATTGGTTATGAGATTTTAAAACAATTTAACCATGCATTCCTTGTTCTAATTATTAAGAATATAGGAGTTGAGATTTTTTCTTACTTCCACCCATTTAGCTTGTGTAACTCCATTTACAAAATCATTACTAAGTTTGTTTTATCTAAGATTACATCCAAATATGGAAGCTATTATTGAGGCTCAATAAGGAGGTTTTGTCCTAAGAAGACCAATCCAAGATAATATTATTATTATCTTTGAATCAATACACTCTATGGATAAAATTCATAGCATTGGAATGGTGATAAAATTAGACATTGCCAAGGTTTATGATAGACTAGATTAGAGATTTTTAGATCGAGTCATTGGCCAATTTAGTTTCCAAGATAAGTTCAAGAAAATTATAAGGTCTCATATCTTTTCTTGCATTTTCTTAGACCTTGTTAAAAGAGTGGTTCAAGGTTTTTTCAAAAATGGAAAAGGAATGAGACAAAGGGTTCTATTATCTCCCTTCCTATTCACCATTATGGTTGAATCTTTAAGAAAATTTATCTCAAATATAGTGAAAATTGGAGAGCTAAAAGGTTATAAACTAGTTAGAAATGTGGATCTATTATCTCATCAACAATTTTTTTATGATATCATTCTTATGGTAGAGGCATCTAATCAGGAAGTAAGAGTATTACAATAAATTATGATTATGTATGAAAAATATTCAAACTAAAAAGTAAATTTTGATCAGAGTAGTTTTATTTTTCAATATGCCTTTGGGTAGGCAAACCAAAATTGAACAAATATTGGGATTCAAAATCAAACATACTCCTTCATCCTATTTGGGCATGCCTTTCTTTATCAATAAACTTCCAATTTTAGCTTGGAATCCATTGGTAGAAAGATTTCAAAGCTAGTTGGACAAAGAGGGAAGCTTTTATCTCAGGTGAACAAATTATTGCTTATCAAAAGTTTTTTTTAGAGCCTTCTGATCTATATTATTTCTCTTTTTTACTTGCTTAAGAGCATATAGAACAAACTTAATAAAATCCAAAGAAAATTCTTATGGATAGGTACATAAGAGAAATATAATTCATTTGGTGTCTTTGGAAATAGTTTACATAGCCAAAAAATATGGATGTTTAGGAATTCAAAGATTAAATTGGATGAACAAAGTTATTCTCTTCAAAATTGTCTAAAGATTTATAAAAAACAATAGTACTTAATATTTTAAGATTTTATTACTTATATGGTATAAATCTAGTGTGTATATTTGAAGATGAGAAATATGTTTTGGGGTCTCACTTCTAGAATTTTTTTAATTCAAACAAAGATGTTATCTCATTAGGTTCAAAATGGTGGGAAGTAAATGGTATGCAAGTCAATTTATATAAAGATTATTGTATTTTAGATCGGCCTTTAAATTTGTTATACCCATGGTAGCACATACAAAATCACATTAAAAATAAATATGGAAGTAACGTCCATGATTAATAGAAGATTTTATAAGCAACTAAAAGCTATAAAATGTTGATTATTGACAATTTAGACCATTAAGATAATACTATTTTTTCTAACTTGAATAATTTGTTAAGAAATCATCACCTATTAGAAACCATTAATGAAAATTAGTTGGTTTGGAAAGACTATATTTATGGACAATATCAAGTTAAATCTAGGTATAATTTGATGGCTAATTTTCCAATAAATGAGGTGAATTGGGATAGGTTATGGGATCAATTTTTGATCCCTAAAGTTAATTTTTTATGTGGGTGGTTATTCAGAACAAAGTCTTATCTATGGATAATTTAAGGAAAAAATGATTCATTTTGATCAATTGGTGCCCCCTGTGTGAAAATGATAATGAAAAAATCTTTCATCTACTAGTGGATTGTCCTTATGCTAATGAGGTATAAAAATTCTTCCTTATCAAATTCAATGTCCTTTGGGTATTCATTAATATTGTGTTTAATTTTTGGTAGTCTTAGGAGTGTCCTCTTCAAAACAATCTCCTAAAGAAAATCTATAAGTTCACATTTCCTTATATCATTTGGGGAATTTTGGGTGAAAGAAATAATAGAATTTTTAGGAATAAAGAGTGCACTAGATTGAATCTAGCTAATAAGCTTTTCTAGGCTATTGTGTAGAATTATAATGTTATGTCCAATGAAAAAGGTAAAAGATTGGAAATATATGAAAAATAACCAACTTTAAAATGGAAAATTGCTTCTTTATACATGGGTAAGTGTGATCCCATAGATGAAATAAGAAAGAGAACTAAATGGAAACCTTCACCTATTGGATGGTTAAATATTAACTTTTATGGGGAATCCAAAGGGAGTCTGTGACCCTTAGGAAGAGGAGGGATTTTAAGAGACCATCATGGGAGGTTTATGGCTATTTATACTGGTTATATGGGGATCAAAGAGAATAATTGGTTAGAATCTCTTGTTGCCCTATGGGGATTAAAATTGTCTAAATAATTGGGTGTTTAACATCTCATCATTGAGGGGGACTCAATGAATAGAGTAAATTGGGTGTTTCTATATGGAATGTGAGAGAAGAATTACCTCAAGATATTTGTTAGAGGATTGATGAGGAAGTGTTTATTAATGTTCAAAATGGTTGATAATGTGGGCGTATTATCCACTTATAATAGTAAAGTTCAATGTAAATTTATATTTATGAGTCCTTATTTTGTTATGTTCTTTTCTATTCTTACTACATTTTCCCTCTTCCATGTACCTAGAGAGAAGTTTCTAGATTCGTGTGGTAGAAGATAGGGTTAGGTTAATATTTATCAATATTAGAATCAATTCAATGATGGATTTGAGTGGGTTGACATGAGACACCCAAGGAAAATTATCATTTCAAACTTGGGGAGCCCAAAAAACACTATTTTAGATTGAAGAACAATAATCAAACTTTATTTTTTCTCAAGGGGATTCTCAATAGAATAGGACTCAAAATGCCTAAGGACGTAAAAACAATGAAGAGTTGGGATATCCTCTGGACAAGGGGAATGGAAAAAATTATGTAAATAATAAAAGGTCATTACAATCATGTATTGATGTTATTTGTGAATTATTGGGATAACATAACTTTGAACATCAATGGAGTTTTATTAGATATCTCTAAAAAACTAATTGTAAATGTCACTACGCTGGAGATGGAGGCAAAAAAAGTATATAAAATGGGTATAGATTATAAGAGGGATAAAAATAGCTTCTCGATTGAAGGATAATCTATGTAGATATTATATAATAGATTTGACCATGAATCCTTATCAAGGCCATTTGGAGAATTGGATTTCCACCTCATGAAGTATATTACATTAGAAGGTAGGTTTAATGTTGTTCATTAGTATTTTTTCATAATTTTTGAATTACTTTAGGCACTATATACCCTTGATTATCCCATTATATATTTTTATTTTTATGGAAACCTCCATTGAAAAATTAAAAAGAGTGTAAATATATAGTTACTAGGCATGAAGGAGTGGTCTTCCTCATTCATAAGTATTTCAAAGGGATAAACCAAATTACCCCTGATTTTTGAAAACCCCATAAACATAAAAATGTAAGGACATATTAAGTAATGAAAGTGAATAAGATTTGGATGAAATATTTAGAAAGTAATAATTCAAAGGATAAAAAACAAAGTACAACTAATAACCCTCTAGATTCTTAAGGTTTAGGCAATAAGACCTGATTGAGAAGTATTATTAAGGACCCACCTATTCAAAGCAAAAAAGGATACAAACATTGGCAAAATTGGGAAATTAGTTAGGGATCTACAATTGTTGAGGAGGAGGATGAGGGTAAATAAGACACCAATAAACAAAAGGGGTCTAAAAGGGAGATATTATTTATCCAACTAATAAAACTGACATATGCAAGAGGGAAATGAGGTATGGCACTAATTAAAAATAAGTGGAAGATCCAATAATCTAGTCTTATGATCCAAATGAAAATTTCAATGTCCTGGTTGAATCTCTTAAAGGTAAATAAAGTAATGATAAAATTTATTAACTCATGAAGAAGTATATAATGAGGTGGTTTATGAGGGAATTGTCTAAACTCAAAGGAAAAGTGAAAATACTAGAGTAGGTTAATCATAGATTGATATATAAAAAATATGATAATGATCACAATCTAAAAATTCAAGGTCATAGAGATAGACTTAGTTTCATTGAATCTTAAAATGATAAAATTAAAAACAAAATTAGCTTCTTGGTTAATTACAGTAAGGTAATTATGCATGAAGGAATTCAGAATGTGGAGAATTTAAGAGCACACATGGGGGAAATTTTTGAAGTGAGGACATCTTCCAAGGGAAAGGGAAACGAAATTAAATTTATTTAATTATTTAAATACACTAATGAGTGAAATTTATTATTTAGATTAAATAAAACCTTACACTAATGAAAAGCTGTTGGGAGGATGTTGTAGGCAACTTAGATATGTAGAAGGTTTTTTGTTCTTTTTCAACTATTTTTAGTTTCTACCATTCCTTTTACTTATTTAGGGATGTATTTTGGTAGTATTTTATCTATTTATATATCTATTTTATTTTATTTCTCTTGAGGACTTTCATATTCCTTTTGCTCTCTTTTTATTTTTACTCCTTCTAAGGTTTGGGTACCCTAGTCAAAATAATTCCTTTCTTTAACATTAATAAAAAATAAATGGGTCACTTCAATACATCCACATGGTAGAAACATATTTATCTTGAACAAATTTCACTTTAAAAAAATTTATAATCCTTCAATTTTTTTAACCTTTATAATATGCCATATGGTGTAACCACATTACCCAAAACCATAGAATTTCAAGGAAAAGTTAATCGTCTAATGGTCCTAAGGTTACACAATTCTAAGAGCTTGACAAGTGGCACAATTTCATTAACCAAGAATCCAAAGGGTTTAAACAAAGTCTAATTACATCAAGGACCCATAGTATTTGGCCCTAAGGTTTCAAGCTCTAAGAGTTTGACATTTGGCATGATTTCATTATCCCAAAACCATGGAAGTTCAATACTATGTTAATAACTTAATGGTCATGTGGATCTGAGGATATATGTTACTACAGTGCCAAGATCAGGGTAGATGGAAATATTATGTTATTTAAAGAATTTTAAGGGACATACATAATTCCAAATTTCAAATAGTCAAGGTCCCAAGCTTCCAAGTTTTGGTATTTTTGAGACTACATGTAACTTAAATTCTTTAACTCGTAACCATGGAGTATACAAATCAAGATCATAAGTATAAAGTCTTAGGTAAGAATAATTATACAAGTATCATATTCAAAGATATATGTAGCAAATGTACAAATAAATTAGATCAATATCAAATAAATAATTTATAAGAGATGAGTTGGCACTTGTATTGAATTAGTGACTAGACATACAAAGTTAACAAAAAGTTGCCATATGGAAAACACAAACCCACCAAAGATGATTGGCACATTTAAATTTAAAATGAGAATAAAATCAAAAGTTTATATTTGCATTTAGTTCACATGAATTATACATTCAAATTGTATATTATGGGAAATATATGCAAAATCTAAGCAAATGAATGTCACTTTTCCATTAATCTATGAGTGAATATTGTAATTTCAAGCTTCTCAGTGACCATAATCCCTATTTTTATTAGTGAATTTGTGAAGAGATTTCAAATAGTTTTATAAAGGAATTAAATATTTACGATAATAAAAGTGGATTATTTAAAATCACCACGTGTCCAAGCTCCTTATGTAGCTTTATCATTGGACACACTGCGTATATTGACATAGTATTCGATAAAAGTGCTCTAGATTTTAAGTTACCATACTATTTGGTCCTCTAAAATGAAGTAAATTATATAGGACCATAATATTCATAGGATAAAATGTCTCAAGAGGAGAAATAATACATTGATTACCTACTACTAATCAAGACCATGGGACTTAATTAGGTGGCATTGAAGCTAGAGGTAATGTCTTGTATTGATTTGCTCCATGATTTATTTTTCAATGTTACTTGTTTTGGGGATTGTTTACACCTTAGAAAAAATAAAAACATAATTTCATTTATTTTAGGAGGGGATTTTGAGAGGTACCTTAGGATCCCAATTCTTTTGGTTTCGTATAACCAAGTGTCATCCAATGTATGACTTGAGAACAACATTGTAAAAGGAAAATTGAAGTAATGGTTAGTGAGAGATAAAATATTGAACCTAGAGGGGACCATTTATTCCAATAAAACCATTAAATTTATGCATGGTATTAGGATATCCATGGCCCTTCTAAACAAATTATATTGTTTTTTTAGCATTACTTATGTACAAGTGGAATGAGTCCCATTATTGGACATCCTCCTCACTTTTGATAAACTTATGGCCCTAGGAGAGGTAATCAATGTTAGATTAAAGGATTAAATATACAAACATGAACAAATGATTGTATATGGAAACTTTTAAATGATGTCATAATTATTATATGCAATCCTTGGGATGGTACATAGATCACATGGATAATTATGGTAGGCATCAAAATAATATTTCAATAATAGAATATGTGAGGACTATTATTATATGTTTGTCTATAGATACAAGAGTGAAATAATAAGGATTTGTGAAAAAATATATCCTTGGGTTTATCAAGTCATCCATGGCACTCAAATGCCTAGAATATTTGAGAATATAACAAGCATAAGTAGAATAAGGGATTATTTTTGCTATCTAGATTTTACCATCATTTAAATTATAGGGATAAGGGCAACCCCTCTATTTTACCATGCCACATTCTAGATAAGATGTCAGATCAAGATGTGGCCCCTAAATTATATAAAAATATATATGAATAACTTGGCCTTAAACATTAGGCCTATTACTATAAGAGCCTTATATGCATTGGGAATCTCTAATTTGTGGTGAGGGCACACTTCAACCAAGTATGGAAGATCATATCCCATTATAATTTAAAGGTATCTCAATTAAAGTAATGCGACCTTAAATTCAAATTTAAGAATTATATCCAATATCTCAAGAAAAATAAGGGAGTGACCATTACTTATGGCCACAAAGAATATGAGCATGATGTTATTTTTTTAATTTATTAGATGACTCAGAGGTGTGGAGCCACATAATAATAATAATAATAATAATAATAATAATAATAATAATAATAATAATAATAATAATAATAATAATAATAATAATAATAATAATAGTAATAATAATAATAATAATAATAGTAATAATAATAATAATAGTAATAATAATAATAATAATAATAATAATAATAATAATAATAATAATAATAATAATAATAATAATAAAAATATCCATGAAAGTTTACCAAGCCATTCATCATGACTTGAACATTACCAAATATTAGGCAAATGAGATGGTGGATACGCATAAAGATCTTGGTGCCATCAGTGGCCTCTAACACAACCATATGACCCAACATGATTGGACCATCCTCCCTCTCTTAAAGGAGAATAAACTAATCTAAAAGAGGGATAATCTAGTAGTAAAAGGGAGGAGAACCTACAAATTAAAAATTAAATTATCAAAGGTATCCCTAATCCCCATTTGGGATCTACACATCCAAATGCTACCACCATTTTGGGTATGACCACTATAGTTGAGAGGATTTCATCTCCTTACGATAGAAAAATGAACACATGTGAGTCTCCCATAGTTTATATAAGCTTCATTTTTATATCTCCCATATAATCATCCAAACCCTCAACCAAATCCATCACCATCCATTATTATTTCTACCAATGTTGTTCAACTATCTATTCTTTCACCATTGATTGTATTAGTAATACCTACTACTATGGTTCCTTAAATATTTTTCATCATCCCCTTTACCTAATATTCCTTCCATAGTCACTCACCAAATAAATTACAAAGTTATTCTATCCTTCTCTAAAATTCATTAGCTAGAGGAAACACCATCATTAAGCCTTGATGCTCTATAAGAATCCCTTGATGAGGAAGAAGTAGAGGAAGAGGAACATGGATGTGTAATATCCTTAGTGGACCATGCTATAGATGATGAGGAAGTAAATACATAAATAATCATGGAAATATAACTAATTAAAATGAGGAGAGATCCATAGAATAAGCATATGATGAAGTAAAACTTGAAAACACCAAAGCAATGAGTTTAGGAAGTTTACATGAAGAATAAAATCTATCTTGATAATGAGATTAATAGAACCTCACTAAAGAGGAAAGAAAAAGCACCAACAGGGTAGTTTCTTAACTTGTTTATTATAATAATATTGTATATACTTTGGATATATATTTTCCTCTGACTATTCTAAGGCCACCATTATCTGGTTTAGGTGATTCTTTAATTCTTTCAACTTCCATGCCAATAATGACTCCAAAGAAAAGGGTCTATTTAAAGAATTTGGTTTCAATTTCCATTTTTGATCTTTAAGGGACACCTGTGACCCATTAATATTAAAATAAATTAGAGATACCTTTACCATAATCCAAACCTGCATAATCAGCCACAATGATAGTTGTAAAAACCATAGGCTTGACTAAGTATGTGTTTGAAGTCACCCCACAAAGGGAAGCCTCACCATGGTAGAGAATTGTTTATCCACCCCTCAAATTCTAAATTTAAATAATTTATTCATTAACACATCAATTAATTACTCTCAATATAATTATCATTCCACCCTCTACCTATGAAGATCCAAGTCCAATAGAATAAGAAAGAGAAATTATTCTTCCTTCATGGGTTAAACAGGTGCAATGCTGAAGGGATGAGAGATATAATTTGGTTATAATAGAATTACCTACAATCTCCACTCATTTACCTTATAATTTGCTGAAGAAGGAGAAGGAAATGAATATACATAAAAGGGGAGGAGATATATTTTTAACAAAGGGAAAACCTATTTCCCTTAGCCAAAAAGGCCAAAGGGAATCTAACTGATCTAGCAGAGTATACAAATGATCTATGTTATTTTTTGAATTCAATTAGATAAGAAATAAAATAAATTAAAAGGATTAATAATTAATCACAAAATAAATTATTATAGAGATAGATTTTAAATGACCCTTGGGAAATGGTAGATAATGTATAGATGAAACCACTCGGCTATATGATATTTTGAATAACGTTCAAGTTTCTAGAGTAGAGATACAATTTGATAGAAATTTTTTTTTACTTTGGCACCAATCAAAATAATATGATTAAAAGGTTTACCTTTTTGGTTCATTATTTAAGAAATAACACAGTTAATCATTTGAAATTGATGTCTAATTAATATGTTGTATGGGCTCTTGTTAATGTAATTATAAAAAGGGATGTTTCCTTTCAATGGCATACATAGATGAAGGATTTGATGGGACAATTTTGAATTCATGAAATTGAGGCCTTAGAAATTTTGAAATATATGAGGGTTGGTAATGTGATTACCTGTACTAAATAATTATTCAACATGCCCAATTTTGAGACACTCCTTAAAGTAGTTACAAATAGATTTAAAGAGGAACTTGATAGAACTATATAAAAAACCAATGATGCGTTTCTTACAAATGATAATTTTTTCTAAATAAAAGTGGTGAATTTAAATCCCTTGGGGATAAATTTAAGATCTTAGAGGTAGAACATACAAGGTTGATGGTTGAATCCATCAAAATATTCAAGATTTTCTTACTCAATTTTGATATTATTAATAAGGAGTTTGATACAACACATGCGTTATTTGAGAAACTTAGAACCAAAAAGTGAAAGTTAGGATCATCGAAAAGCACACTATCATGCCCTTTTTTCATAAACAGACATGACATAACCATCTCACATATATCCAACCATAAAACATAAGCAAATACATAAATTCACATCAACACATATACACATATATTGAATCAATTAACATTTTTATTATTAAAATAATAGGTACAAGTCACTAATTAAGTAGTCAAAATATCAATAATTTTGGACAAACACTAAAGGGTTCATTCACTAGCTCACATCCATAGTTACAAAATTATGATGTTGAGATGATAACCAAAATTGACCTCAGTAATTACTAATGTATTTGGGATCCATGTGGATGATTTTACATGCTCCCTATCCATGTTAAATTTTCTTCAATATCTTGGGGCCACTTCATGCCACTTGTCATTCCCCTAGAAACCTAGAGCTTCTTAAGTACATTATGACTACACAATGAGATATGTTAACTTTTATCACTTCTAGGTTAAATGGATGATGACACATGATGGATCTAAGTGATCTAATTTTATGATGACTATCATAAAATATGATATGATAGTGTCACCCTTAGGTTAGTGGGATGGGGTGACACATGGATAGCTTTTGGTTATCCATTTGACTGATGACTACTATATAATGGGATATGTTGATGTCAACCCCAAGTTAATGATATGGTGACATGTGGATGGATCTTGATCATCCACTTACCAAAAAACTATCATATATTTTCCTATGTTTATATCATACCCAATTTAATGTGATGGTGACATGTGGATGGATCATAGTAATCCACTTACCTGATGACTACCATACAACATGTTATGATGATTTCACCCCTAGGTTTATAGGATGGTGACATGTGGATGGATCTTAGTGATCCAATCTCCTAGTAACTACTATAAAATGGGTTATGATGATGTCACCCCAAGTTTAGTGGGATGGTGACACATGGATGAATCTTTGTGAACTTATGAGAAGGCTTGGAAATCAAATAAGGATAAAATAATAGAAGTCCAATGCAAGAAATGGTTAAGGAAAAACACATTAAACAATTGACATGGAATTAAAATAAGGAAAATAACCATCAAGAAAATTAATAATTGATAAGACATGATCTGATTAGAAAGCCAAAATAGAGGAAGGATTAAGGCATAGTGAAAAATATAAAAATAATCAATCAATAAAATTGGCTAAGGTATAATTTAAATCAAAAAGGGAAACATATTAGATGATGGTTAATATGATAAGCAATAAAAAACACACCTATTGATGTATTGACTCCATTTATGCAATTGAATAAAATCCTACCTTTCATAAAAGGTATTTTCTATGCTAAATGAGTTTGTTTTTGCATAATAAAATAAACATGACACTAAACCAATATTCTCATTAGTTTAATATACTAGTATAAATTTCAAGGAAAGTTCAACTTATCTAAATGATTCTTAAGGAACTAATCAATCCAATGATTTGACAAGTATATTCCTTATAATATTACACTTCTATAATTAATCGATAGACCCATTCATTCCATTAAAGATAAGAGACCAAATAATAGATTTATTAAAGTGAAACAACACCACTTCAATGGTTAATATTAATAACATTATCTTTTCATTACTCATTTACAAGGGTGACCTTATTATAATAACAATGATAGAGAGGGGGATTGAATAATTCTTCAAAACTT
Organism: Torreya grandis; assembly: GCA_037957365.1. NCBI lineage: Eukaryota > Viridiplantae > Streptophyta > Pinopsida > Cupressales > Taxaceae > Torreya > Torreya grandis. The sequence continues at coordinate 1,304,631 of JARHVA010003321.1, read as the reverse complement.
TTTCAACTTTACTTTATCATTCATGAACTATCAAAATAATAGAGTGAACTAACAACACATTAAGAGACATGATCATGAAACATAAACATAAAAAATATAACAATTATTTTAGTGGGAAACGCTCAAGGGTAAAAACCCCTCTAATGATGCAAATGGACTATATTACTATAACACAAACATAAATATTTAGTGAAGTACCAACTTCACTTGGAGCACCAACCCCAACTAGCTAAGCACCAAATCAACTATGTTGTAGCAAACACCCACTTGTAAAGAGGCACCAACCCCATATATTAATCAAAAATAAATAATACACCTAAAATCCTTGATCACCTTAATAGTTTTTTTTTCTCATACAATGTATGATGATCTCATTTTTCATCTCTTCACACACTCCTATCTTTCTCAAACTAGTCTCTAGAACTCTTCACTCAATTTGACCTTTTCTTGAATTGGTTAGGTCATATGACCTTGATAATCATCTATATTACCCTTATTATATATTCATTATGGTTTATCTATAACTTCCTAATGGTCTATAAGACCTCCTTCATCTCTTCAAATTTCTATCTCATTCACTTCAACTCTCTCAATCTCTAACTAGACTATTAGGCCTTGGTAGGCCATACACACTTAAAATTTTATATTTCCCAAAAAATAGGCCTTAAAAATTACACAAACATGAATCAAACATTAAAAAATGTTAGTTATATTATATAAAACCCCTTTTAGGCCTTTAAAAAACCTAATTCAATTAGGCCTTCATTAGCACACATTACCTTTTAAACACCTTGGAACACTCTCAGAATTATTACACAAAAGTAACACATAATATTCAAATTATATATACCCATAATAAGATTATATTATTTCCATGACACCTTTTATCTCAAATCAAAATTTGAAGCATGTCATAAGAACTATTCACAATTAGGCTTGTGCATACCCACAAAATCTATCTTAAATAATTGAACCAAAACACAATCTTACCAACCAACCATGGAAACAAATAATAAATATATAACCTTCAATACCTATACAACTTCACAAATTTAATAATACTTTATTGCATAGGGAAAGGACTCAAACCCTCTTCTGTAAGTAGCCCACTTAGAACTACCAACTAGCCTCAAAACACAGTCATGGCAATAAAGACTTAAAACATTTGTAGAACCAATTTAAGATATTTAAAATGAATTAATATGATTATATGAGTTATTTATACTATTATTAGATAGATAATATGATCAAATGGAAATATTGGTCTTGTAGACCAATTTTAGTATTGTATCTTATTGTCTTATTTGAACTAGATAGGTCAACTTATGAGCAAAATTTTCATCATATACAATGATCCATAGAAAAAATATAACACATGAAAATGTACTAAAGTTATTTAAAAACATATTTGTGACCTTTTATTTTTCCCTAATCCATGATAACACATCCCTAATCAAATTTTAACTTCTACCTAGTTTTCTCACTATGTGCACCATTAGCTCTGTTAGTGACTAGTCAACTTGGATTATTGTTTTATCACCTTTCAAGGATATAATGTTATCTTAAACCACCATTTTAATAAAATAAAAGTCTCAATATTCAACCTTAATCAATTTGGTAATTTTGACTCTGCCAAATCTAACTGATACATCAAACCTTTGAGAAATAAGTCCTTTCTTGTAGGGTCCACTCACCTAACAAATCAATCACACCTAAATGTGATTTAAATATTTGGATACATTATCTAATCACTTAAATATCCATGAAAATAAATTATAATCACTTTAAAACAATATCTTTCACATCAGGTCATTGTTAGGGTTTTAGAGATGGTTAACACTATTTATAGTGTTAACAATTGTTCATAAAGGATTGCCCCTTGTTTCCAAAACTAATTCTTAGAGATATTATCTATGACCCTTACCCATATATCCTAGACATATTTGGTTCCCATGGAGAGGTTACACATGCCAATGAACACTTTCAAGTTCTTGAGTTGAGAACCTTTCATTCTATGCACTTGAGTTAACTCAAAACTACCTTTCATTCCTTTCCTTGAAAAAATTGAATTTAGACTTGGTAAAAATAATTGGGAAAACATATCACACTACTAAAAATTCTCACATGTTCATTTTTTCCTTGGAAATTGACCTTAATACCCCGTATTGTCACCATCTCTCTCTTTGCTCTTTAGGCCTTGACCTAAAAGTCACATTAGGACTTAAAACTAAATTTAAAATCTATTTACATGTGCTATCCACCTCATACACATGATAATACAACATCTATCATACTCAAAAAATGTAAAAAATTATTCATATGTCTTGTCAACAACTCATATTACCTCATTAAGCCAAGCACGGTCTAGAGGTTATTTAGTTGCATACTAGGTCTATAGGTCTTGCCCCTGTAGGCTTACATTGAGTGATCCAATGCCTCATAAATTTGATGAAACAACCTTATATAACTTCTTATGTGTATGTGGATCCATCTCACTAGTCCACCAAGCTCATATATTCTTATAATGTCTCTTTATGTAATGACCAATGTCATGACTAGGTTTCTCAAGATCTTGAAACTTGTTCATTGACCTTAAAACACTTCTTGATGATCTTATACATTGATCACATGTCTTACATGATCATCAAACAATTTCATACTTCTTAATGATTATATCAAAGAAGAAAATTCTTTACTAGCCTCATTAACACCTTTCTTAAGAACCTTTAACATTAATGATTACATTAATACCAAACTTCAATAATAGGAACAATGCTCAACAATGTCTCCCTTTGTCATTGATGGTAAAACATATTATATACTGATCAATCTTATCTACCCATTATTTTCTTTCTCCTCCTTTGACATAAATGACAAAGTGATGTCTAGAACTCCTTGAACCACATTCCTTACAACTAAAATACTCAACATACAAGACTTTTGAGATTATGAGACATAATACAAACATGCTCCCCCTATCTCCATGCATACCTTCTTAGAATGAATCTACTATTCTTGGAGATAATGATCATGATTATCTCCCCCTAAGTTTTTGACCTTTTTAATGATTTCTAGGAGTAGGAATTACACCTAATTCCTATTTTAGGTGTTCAAAATTTACCTTTGGAAGTGGTTTGGTTAAGATGTCTACAATCTAATCCTACATAGAAACATATTCAAGGTTGACACTTTGTTTACTTACCTTCTCTCCTAGAAAATGATACCTAATGGGAATGTTTTTTATCCTTGAGTGCATGACAAGGTTCTTTGAGATGCTTATGGCCCTTGTATTATTGCAATATATAGGGACACGACCATCATACTCCACCTTGTAGACTTTTAGGTTCTATCTCATCCATAGGACCTGATTCCAACATGAATATATTGAAATGTACATAGCCTTACAAGTGGACAAATATATTGATGGTTTCTTCTTGTTTATCCATGAAACTAGGCACCCACCTAGAAATAAGGGTCTTCCATTGGTACTCTACCTATCATCTATGCTTCTTTCACAATCTACACCTATGTAAGATGTTAAATTGAACTCCTTTCTTCTTGGATACCACAATCCATACTATATAGTCCCATTAAGATACTTGAGTATACTTTTGGCTTCTTGAAGATGATTATCCTTTGGATCTACTTAAAACCTTCCCATAATACTTACTACTTGCATGATGTCATATCTAGAGGTAGTGGTGTACAACAAACTTCCAATCATTGACCTATATGACCTCTGATTAAATTTTATAGAATCATCTTCCGTGATCAACTTAAATCATATGATCATAGGTGTAATAATTGCCTTGGAATATTCCATCTCAAACTTCTTCAACATCTCTCTTATGTATTTGGCTTGTGAGATGAATATACCTTTTTCATACTAAGTGATTTGCAACCCAAGAAAGAATTATAGTTATCCTAGCTTGGACATCTCAAACTCTTTCTTCATCACCTCTACAAAGGCTTTGGTCATGTTCTCATTATTTCTACCAAATATGATGTCATCAACATAGACAACTATAAACATTTGACGGTTATCTTATGTCTTGATGTATAGATTATTATCTATAACTACTCTTTTAAATCCTTGATCTAACAGATACTTGTCTAATATAGCATACCAAGCTATATGAACTTGATCTAGACCATTGAGATCATTTTTCAACTTACAAACATATCCTTTGTGATATTATAGTGATAACCCTTTAGGTTTTGCAATGCACTATTCTTCTTCTAAATTCCCATTCAAAAAGGTAGATTTGACATCCATCTAGTATACCTTGAATCCCTTAAATCCAACATATGATAAAAATAGTATGATGGCCTCTAATAGTGATACTAATGTAAAGGTCTCCTCAAAGTCTATCCATTCAAATTTTACATATCCCTTTAATACCAATCTAGCATTATTCCTATTGAATTTTACATCTTCATTCAACTTGTTTTTAAACTCCTATTTTGTGCTAATGACATTCTTACTTTAGGCCTAGGAACTAGCTCCCAAGTCTCATCATTATCTATTTCATATAACTAATCATTCATATAACCTATCTAAAATTTGTCTTTTATTTCTTCTATAAAACTCTTAAGTTCAATATTTGATAATAGAGCAACAATCTCTTCATTTAGACTACTTACTAGTCTTCTCCTTGTTTTCATACCTACGTTCTTGTTGTCAATGATTTGAGATTTCGGGTGATCTCTTTGAATCTATCTTGAGGGTCATTTTGTGTCTTATATCTCTTCAAATTATTATTCTTACTCATCAAAATCTATAGTATCTTCTTTAGTCATGAATTCCTAATTCTCTAAAGTGTTTTTTGACTTTGAGTGAGATTTCCTTGTCTCATCAATCTTCACATTGTTGCTTTCCACTATATTTTGTAGTATCTTGTTATAACATCTATAAGTTGAGATCATTGATGAGTATAGCAATAATATGCCTTCATCAAATCTAGAATCAAAATAACCCAACTTTTCATCATCTCTTTTGATGAAACATTTACTCTCAAACACTTTAATGTGTTCCAAATTGGCTGGTCTTCCCTTTCATAGTATATAAGAAGTTTTATTTTCATTAGTCCTTATATATCCTTTATTAAAAATTTATAAAAAAAATATTACTACCTCTCTCCAATATCCATCAAATAATGTAGACTCATTTAGCATAGTTTTATCCATCTCTTGAACTTTCCTATTCTTCCTTTACACTACCCCATTCTGTTGAGTTGTCCTAACTATTGAGAATTATCTCCTTATTCCATGAACCTCATAGAAGTCAAAAACTGATTAGAATAAAACTCTCCTCCTTTATTATATCTTAGGAACTTGATCTTCCTATTCTTCTCATTCTCAAAAAGAGCCTTAAATGCCTTGAACTTGTTAAGAGCTTCTGATTTTTCTTTCAAGAATGGAACCCAATTCATTCTTATGTAATCATCTATTAATAACATGAAGTATCTATCTCCTTAAATGCTTTGAATTTTTTTATTCCCATAGAGATAAATTTGTGTTATCTCCAAGGGATATTTAGTAGAATACTCCTCGGAATTGAACCTTATTCCATTTTATTTACCATGTTGGTAATCCTTACATAATATGTTTATAGGTTTCATGATCTTAATTATGTTCTTCATAGACTTCTTAATGATAATATTGACTAGGTTTCCAGATTTTATGTGACCTAACCTTATGTTCCATAGTCAACTTTCATCTATCTTTCTCATGAATCATATCTCCTTCTTGATCTCATTTAATACATATAGGTTGTTCTCAATACTCATGACATTGGCAATTAGCCTACCCAATTTGGCTCTCCTTATTTCACACCCTCTATCATGAAAGGTTAAAGTGTGTTATTGATTTAAAATTTGACTTAAACTAAGTATTTTATGTTTCAAACCTTCCACATACAACACATTTTATGTCTTATTCTTTCCATCGTCCAAGCTCAAGACACCCTTGCCAACTATATTGGTAGTTGTGTTGTCTCCAAACCTCACTATTCTTAAAAATTTCTTATTTAAAGAGATTAAATTATTCCTATATCATGTAATGTGTCTTTATAAACCACTATCTATATACCATTTCATGCTTTCATCTTAAATTTGAAAGGTAGTTTGAGATTGCATAGAGTCATCTTTGGTCTTCTATTCCTCGATAAAAAATATATTTTACTTTTTGAGCTCAATATAATCCATCCTATCTTGTTTTAGATTCCATACAAATGTTTTATCCTTATTATGAATTATATGAGCCTCATATTCCATTTTGAATCTTGTATACCTTTTAACTCTTTTGAAGTAGAATCTTGTAATGTGTCTTATATTGTGATAGATGTAGCAAACAACATTTCTATACTTACAATGAATCCTTGATGACTTCTCCTTAATTTAATTGGGATTTATGATTGGTATTTTTAGGTTATTAATCTTGAATTTTATAAATTCTCACACTCTCTCTCAAATTGTCTCATTTTGTCTATGAGTTGTTCATGCTCAACCTTAAAGGAATCTAGCTCTATCTTCGACTGGTCATACTCAACTACTGTTGACTTATACCTTGTGTTGACTTATTATAAATGAATCCTAAGATCATTGATATTATTATATTTATGTTTCAAATCATCGATGGAACTTATGAGCTTAGTTTTAAGGTCTACTCTAGCTTCACCTTTTTTACTGTCATAGAAGACTTATTCATCATACACGTTGTCTTCTTCCTATTGAGAATATGACATATTATGCTTATTAGGATGAAATTTAAGCTATTTGACTTGTGTAAAAGTAATATAATTTGATTAAAATTATTGGAATAATAATTAATTAGAGGGGAGTGAATCAATATTAAAAAAAAATCAACTTTACTTTTATCATTCATGAACTATCAAAATAATAGAGTGAGCTAGCAACACATTAAGAGTCATGAGCATGAAATAAAAACATGACACATAGAAAAATTATTTGAGTTTAAAATAATAAATTTTAATAAAAATCCATTCATGATTAAAATGGAATATAGTACTTTAATATAAACATCAAGATTTAGTGAAGCACCAACCCCTACTAGCTAAGTACCAACTCAACTAGACTTTAGTAAACACCCACTTGTAAGGAGGCACCATCCCCCTAGATTACTCATCACTAAATAATCCACATAAAACACTTTATTAAATTTATAACACTTTTTTTCTCATGCAATATATTATTATTTCCTTATTAAGTTCTTCACACACTCCTATCTTTCTCAAATGGGTCTCTAGCCTGCTTCTTTCAATTAACCCTCTTTTTGACTTGGTTAGGTCATATGAAATATATAATCATCTATAATACCCATATAAAATCTTCATGATGGTTTATAATACCTATATATCTTCAAATTTATATCACATTTTTTTTAACTCTCTTAATCTCTAACTATTCTATTATGCCTATTAGGCCTTGTTCTTATACTAGGTTCTTATTCATACACTCCTTGGTCATCCATAAACACTTTCACATTTATATTTAAATATATATTTATTATTACATACCAAAAACATGAATCAAAAATTACAAAATTTTAGTCATTGTATATAGGACCAAAACCCCTTTTAGGCCTTAAGGAGACCTAATTCAATTAGGCCTTCATTAACACACATTACCCTTTGAACACATTAGAATACTCTCAAACTTATTACATGGTAATAAAATATCATATTAAAATTAAATAGACCAATAATAATTAAATACTAATTACATGACACCTTTTATCTCCAACCACCACTTGAAGCACACCATAAACACTATTCACAATTAGGCATGTGCATACCCAAAAAAATGTCTTGAATAACTGAACTAAAAACATAATATTTTCAAATAAACATGGAAAAAAATCATGTAAGTATAAAAATAAATACCTCCATGAATAAACCAAGTTCATCATACTTCATTACATATGTAAAAAGTCTCAAACCCTCTTTTGCAAGTATCCCACTCAGAATTACCAACAGCCTCGAAACAGAGTCAAGGAAACAAAGGCCTAAAACACCCATAGAACTAATTTCAGAGATTCAAAATGAATTTATATGATCATATTATGTATTTATAATATTATTACATAGATATATAATATGTTCAAATGGAAATATTGGTCTTGCAGACTAATCTCATAGTCTTGTATCCTACTATCTCATATGAACTAGATAGGTCAACTTATGAACAGTATTTTTATCAAATAAAATGATATAAAAAACAAATATAAAACATTAAAATCTACTAAAGTTATTCAAAAACATATCCATTCACTTTTATTCATCCCTAATCCATGATAACACATCCTTAATCAAATTCTTACTTCTGCTTGATTTTCTCACTATCTGCACCATTAGGTCTATTAACAACTGGTCAAATTGGATGATAAATTTATAAACCATGAGGGATATAATATTATAAAAAATCACCATGTTCATCAAATAAAATTCTCAAGCTTTAACCTTGATCAATTTGGTAATGTTGACTTGGTTAACTCTAACTATTACATCAAATCTCTAACAAATAAGGCATTTTTTCTAGGGTCCATTTACTCATCTGAGAAAATAATCACAAATAAAGGTTATTAATAGAGTTGGATACATTAAAAAATCAATTTAATATCCATACCAAACCATTATAAGCACATTACAACAAGATATTTCACATCATGTCATTATTAGTGTTTTAGAGAGGGTTAACAGTATTTCTAGTGTTAAAAATTATTCATAAAGGATTTACACTTATTTAAAAAACTAATTTCTATATATATTATTTATAAACCCTCCAAATCTCTCCTCAATATCTTAGGTTACCAATTAGAGGTCACATGTTCCAATAAATACTTGAAAGTTCTTCTCAAGTTGAGAACCCTTCATTATGTGCACTTGAGAAACCTCAAAACCACTTTTTGTGAATTGAAAAATTTGGCCTTATAATTGTTTAAAATACCTATGAAAACATATCAAACCACTAAAAATACTCACATGTTCATTCTTTCCTTGGAAACTAATCCTAATACCCCATCTCATCACCATCTCTCTCTTTGCTCTTTAGGCCTTGACTTACAAGTCATATTAGACCTTAAAAATAGAGTTTAAGTCTCTTTACATGTGCTCTCCACCTCATATACATGATAATACACCATCTCTTATATTCAAACAATGTCAAACATTATTTATGTCCTGTCAACAACTCATGTTTCCTCATTAGGCCAAGTAGGGTCTAGAGGTGGTCTAGTTGCATACTAGGTCTATTGGTCTTACTCTTGTAGGTTTACCCTAAGTGATAAAAAGGTTCATAATAATGATAAAACAACTTGTACATCCTTTTATTCCTTTTTGCATATATCTAACCTATCCACCAAGCTCATATCTTCTTACGAGAACTCTTTATGTAATGACCAGTGTCATGACTAGGCTTATAAATCTCTTGAAACATGACAAATGACTTTGAAACACTTATTAATTCTCTTATCCCTTGCTCAAATTTATTAAATTCTCCTCAAACAATGTCATAATTCTCAATGATTCTATCAAACAATAAAATTCTTTAATAAACTCATAAAGACTTGTATTAAGAACCTTTGACATCAATGGTAACATTAATGCTAAACTTCAATAATGAGAATAATGATCAATAAACCTCAGTAAATACTAAAGGTGACATGCCTATTTACATTAAAATAGTATATCCAAGCTCTATTAAAATCCTTGTTTTATTAAAAAATGTCTTGTTTAAAGGGAAGGTTTTCATTATGTAACGTACTCAATGCTTTGATCCATGCATCTTCCATAAGATGTATTTTTACCAGAAGACATGGATATTTATAATATAAAGTCAAGTTATATTGTTATTCTCAATAAAAATCACTCAAAAATTTATTTGAGTTCCACTCATATATGGATAATCTTATTCAATCAAAATAAATCACAACAAAATACAAGAGGAGACACAACACATAATCAATATACTACTCATTATGAGATTTAATCTAAGAAAATATACTAATAGTTTATTAAAAGAACCATGTAGGTCTAAGATTTAATCCTTAAATGTTAGATTTATTTATTTGTAAACTCTACAATGATTTAGTGTGCAATGTTTTTACCTTGGAACCTTACATCAAATCATGCGATTTCTCAAAACTTTCAAGGAAATAAAATTGAATTTAACATTTTAATACATATTTATCTCAAACACTAAAGTGCTCAAATTTTTGTCAGTATGTCATATTTGACTAATTATGCATTCAATAATGATTAATAAGCAAAATTAATCAAAATTATGGAAAAAAAATGTATGAATAAAATCAACTCATGACAAGCACTTAATAATAGAGTTTGATAATGCCTACATCTCTAAGTTCACTTAAAGTATGAATTGATCCATTTACTTGAAAAGTGAGTACATGGCCAACCCTCAAAATTATCAAATGGATACTCTAAGACTACATACAAATCAGTAATAGACCTTCAAAAAGTCCTGGAACCCATGAATAGACATTCCACCTTACTGTCATCAATGCAATCTTGTAATCTTGTGGATTTTGACCAAAAGTCTCAAAAATGGACTTAAAAAATGGATTTAATAAAATCATAATAAGTATTTAAAAATATTATTTAAATAATCTTATAATCTAGGATAATTCCCTAGTTTACACTGAGAATTGAACATCTCTCCAAGTTCCTCAAAACATGGGATTTCACAAGCTGGTCTATTATCGCCTATACACAATCTACAAAGCTTCACTTTGAGGCATTAAAAAGTGCATAAAATGCCTTAAAATACAAAAACTTATAATATGGATGGAATCATATATATCTATGGATCTTATCTCTTTAACTCTGGTTCTTAGCTCTTGGCTCTTCAGCTTTGGTTCTTAGCTCTTTAGCTTTGGCTCTCAACTCCTAGCTCTGGCTTTTTAGCTTTGCCTTTCAGCTCTAGCTCTTCAACTCTAGCTCTCAGCTCTACCATGAGAGCTTTAAAACCTTGGAATAAATTCTAATTTAAATTATAATGATTTCTAAATAACCATTCACCCCTTGATATAATTTTTGAAGGTGTACAAATAGTAAGATTATTCATTATCCCCACCTTTTTTTATGGGATTGGATAATATCCCATTTTACCATTTTTATGGGATTTATATTATTCCTTTATAATTTAATATGGAATTTTAATAATATCCCATGTCTTTAAAAATATGTGGTGATAATTATTCTGAAATATAGGATGGTTTATATTTTAACCATATTCAAATGGATTTTCATTTGCCATGTAATTCTATTGCCACATCACTTTATGGCCATGTCATCACTTTGACTGGTCATAACTTGCACATATATAATCCATTTTTCAAAACATAAAATGTGATTATAACTCACAATGATCTCTATGTCATAGAACTAGTTAATAAATATTATAAGATCATTATTTTTTCTAGTTCAACTAGCATTGACTGCTTGTTGACCTATTTTGACCAAAACTTGGACTGGCTACACATGGAGCAAATGATCTCTATTTATAGAGTTTTCCATCCTATTATAAATCTCTTGATGAGTTTTATGTGATGGTATAGGTCTTATTATGATTTGGGAACTTTTCCAAAATGATATCTAGATCATACCTCCCCACTAAGAAGGCTTTTGGTCCACCAAAAGTTGGTATCCACTAAAATGCTAGTTAGTGTTGAAGATACTCTAACATGTCTTATTGGTTTACTTAGGTTACATAACTATAATTACAATGCTTGGAACAATTAATTAATCACATCTTTTATAATCCCTGTATTGCTACATGACCATTAATAGTCTCTACATAGAACTAGGGTGTGATAACTTCCTCTACTGCATAGCTTCACAAGAGCCTATACATAGATAAGCCTAGTGATCTCTGCTGCATAGGTACAAAAATACTCTACATATATCTGAGATCCTGAATCTCCTTTGCTACATGGCCTTAATGAGCCTCTACATAGATATGAGATTTTATATGTGCATCCACGTATTCTTCTACTGCACATCCATCCAAGGGCCTCTACATAGAACTACACATGGATAATAGCACATCCAAAAACATCCTCTTCCACTAGTGATGCTCTGCGACATATCAAATTATAGAGCCTAGATCATATCATAGAGATAAAAATGGAAAAATATGATTCACAGCTCAAATTGTAAAAGCCTAAAAATAAGGCATGAGTTACACTAAATCCTACAACTACCAATAAAGATCACAATATTCATAAACTATCTACCCACTATCACATCCTATAAGCAGTGAAATACCAAACATTTTAACAATCACCAATGCAACTACAGAATAAGTTTTGTTAATGTAAAAAAATACATTAATTGTTGTGAGCATGTCACAATACACTACCCAAACATGGGTCTTAAAATGCTAAAAAACTATGGAAACAACTAATAGTGTATAATTTTTAACATTATAAAACTTACCTAATAGGGTATTACAAATGCATCCAATCATACACATGCCAAAAATAGATACATCCCAAAATAGTAGTTAAGTATGAAACTAAAGGGAAAAAATTACTAGATAAACAAATTATTATGCAATAATCTATCATAGTACCTACATCTGAAGTGGAAGGCATATATTTTAATCCTTTATCATTCTAAATTTTTTCCATGAGTTCATCCTTGACTTGTAATTCATTTTTCAAATGTGCAATCTCCTCATCCAAGGAGTACAATCAAGCTTTTAGGAAAGCATTCTCTTCTTGAATCTACTGGTTAATTGCTTCAAGCTCATCAATCCTCTCTCTTTTAAAGGCTTTTCCCATGCCTTCATGTTTCTTAAAAATAACCTAATCCCACAAACTATACACTACAAATGGAATATCAACAAGTCCAAAAATTTGCAATGCCATGGAAAACCAAACAGAACACAACTACCAAAAATGGAAACAAAACCCTATCAACACCAATTGTTAATCATATAAAATAAAATTTGAGAACTAACTAGGCATTAAATATGATCTAATACCAAAATTGATTTGTAAACTCTACGCTAATTTAGTGTGTAAAGTGTTTACCTTGGATCCTTACGTCAAATCACATAATTTCTTGAAACTTTCAAGGAAATGAAACTAAATTTAACCTTTTAATACATATTTATCTCAAACCCTAAATTTCTCAAATTTCCATTAATATGTTGTGTTTCACTAATTATGAATTAAATAATTATAATAAACAAAATTAATCAAAATTATGGAAAAATAATGCATAAATAAAATCATCTCATGACAAGCACTTGATAATGGAGTTTGGTAATGCCTACATCTCTAAGTTCACTTACATTATGAACTGATCCATTTCCTTAAAAAGTGATTACATGTCTAAACCTAACAATTGTCAAATAGATACTCTAATACTGCATACAAATCAGCAATAGGCCTTCAAAAAGTCTCAAAACCCATGGATAGACCTTTCACCTTACTGTCATCATTACAATCTTGCAATCCTATGGATTTTAGCCAAAAGTGTCAAAAATGGACTTAAAAAATGGATTTAATAAAATAATAATAGGTATTTCAACATACCATTAAAATAATCTTAGAGTTTAGGACAATTCCCTACTTTACACTGAGAAGTGAAAATCTTTCCAAGTCCCTCAAAACTTGGGATTTCACAAACTAGTCTATTATGGCCTGTACATAATTTGCAAAGCTTCAATTTAAGGCAATAAAAATTGCATCAAATGTCCTCAAATATAGACAATAAACATATGGTTTGAATCATCTTTAGCTATATCTCTTAGCTCTTGGATCTTATCTCTTTAGCTCTCAGTTTTTTGACTCTCAACTCTTCAGCTCTAGCTCTCAGTGCTTTAGCTCTAGCTCTCAACTCTAGCTCTTTGGTTCTAGTTCTTAGCTCTTGGCTCTACCATGAGATATTTGTAACCTTGGAAATAATTTAATTACAATTCCAATGATTTTTGAATAACCTCTCACCCCTTTATATACTTTTTGGAGGTGCATAAATAGTGGGATTATTCATTATCCCAATTTTATTTTATGGGATTGGATAATATCCCATTTTACCATTTTTATGGGATTTATATTATCCCTTTATAATTTAATATAGAAATTGAATAATATCCCATTTATTTAAAATTATGGGGTGATAATTATTCCCAAATATAGGATTGTTTATATTTTAACCATATTAAAATGGCTTTTCATTTGACATGTAACTCTATCACCAAATCACTTTATGGCCATGTCATCACTTTGACTAGTCATAACTTACACATATAGACTCCATTTTTTGAACCATAAAATGTGCCTAAAATATTGAAATGAGATATATGTCATATAAATTGTTAATAAACATTCTAAGATCATAATTTTTTCTAGTTTAACCACTATTCACCACTTGATGATCTATTTTGACTGAAACTTGGATTAACTACACAAGGAAGAAATGAGCTCTATTTCTGAAAATATGCATACTATCAAAAAGCTATTGATGAGTCTTCTGAGATTGTATATGTCTCAGTATAATTTGAGAAATTTTACAAATTATCTCTAAATCATTTCTTCTACAAAGATCTATAGTCAAACCTATTGTTGCTTTTAATATTATTAGCTCAAGAGTTATTTAATATCCTATGTCATATATATTATTCCAAATCATAACATGATCAACTGTAACACAATTCATATAACAAAACACAATGCTATTACCATTATTAATTACATATGATTTTTACTTTACTTGCTTTCTTGTATTGATAAGTCCTTTTTATTTAGATCATCTAAGAGTAGATTTATTTCAATCTACTCAAGATGCATTAAACAAATAAATCACATGATAATAAATTAAACACACACACACACACACACACACACACACACACACACACACACACACACACACACACACACACACACACACACACACACACACACACACACACACACACACACACACACACACACACACACACACACACACACACACACACACACACACACACACACACACACACACACACACACACACACACACACACACACACACACACACACACACACACACACACACACACACACACTCTCACACACACACACACACACACACACACACACACACACACACACACACACGCGCGCGCACACACACACACACACACACACACACACACACACACACACACACACACACACACACACACACACACACACACACACACACACACACACACACACACACACACACATTATAACTCATTTTCAAGGATGCATTTATCACAATAAGTTCTATAAATAAGATATAAATAAGTAGTATAATTTTATATCTCAATAAAAATAACCAAAGCATTCATTTATTAAGATACATAATTCATGTGTATTACATATTGACCCAAAGTAGTTCACTAATATATACATACATAAGTTCAATTAAGCACTTTCTCACATATAGTTATATCAAACAACATAATATAATAATCAATAGTTTAAGACAAGATCTTATTTTCTCTAAGTGCAACTTTTGCCAATAGAAAGAGGGATCACCTCCAAACCTTTTTTCCATCATCAAACAACTACTCTAGGCATTCATGAGCTCAAGACTCCCAAATTTAGGCATTTTCACATCATAGAGTAAGGAAAGTAAAGGAAAGAGACAATCTATATGTATTGGGGTCAAGGCTATGGCTACTCATGAGGTAATGATAAAATTATCTCATATTCAAAATAGGATACCAACTTCAAATCTATTTTATCAAGCATATATACATAAAAAGAGAAAACACAAGGATTAATGCAATCAACATTCAAATAACAAATTATGTTATATTAATTAGTCATGAGAGGGCTTAGGAAACCTACCATCATTTACAACATGAAATACCTAACCCTTATTCCATCATGAAGAGTGTAACATTTACAAGGCATAATACCATATCATATTGCAAGGAAGCTCCCATTCCAATGTAATAAAAGGTTTTAACAATACCACATATCATGGAGGAATGACTCAACTTTGAACTCCCACACAAGGTTAATAAAACTATGGGGTGACCCAAGCATTAAAAAAGGAAGAAAATTAAAGAGAAGAAGTAATCAAACTGGATTTATTCATTTTGAACACAATAATTAAGTCCAAAATCAGACAATATTTATTTAGTAAAATAATAAACTAGTAAAGTCAAAAATAAAAACCTACCAATCAACCCTGAGTCTTCCTAGGTATATTTTTATGCTTTCTTTTAGCTAAGTCTCTCTAGCTCTAGGCTCTTTTATTTTCTTGTTTTTCTTTTTCCCCTTAATAAAATGGAAAAAAATCCTTTTCTAATAGATCTACCTTATTCAAGTAGGCATTCTCTCCTCTTAATAACCTAATAATAATGTGAGAAGTGTATTTTCTTTCCTTGGATCAACCAACCACTCTACTTGTTAGCCCATGCCTTCATAAATAGATGTTATATTTGGTATTCCATAATGACACATGGAATCTATATTATAATCCTATGGTTGCTTCTAAGACAACCCACCTCCTTACACTAGGATTAAGGAAAAGGCAATTAATGGACAAGTCTATAATTTTTCCATTAGGTATTGTAGATTTTGGTCTACTTCATTCTCATGAATTTAAGATGACTGGACAAAGGTGGTTCAACCAACACATTAGTGATTACAATCCATTAAGACACACAAAGACTAAAGAAAGGACCAAATGGAATTCAAGGTATCTAACATGGATTAGTTAAGGTTTAAGACAAGATATGGGTCAGAGATAGGATCACACATGATGTGATAATTCATGGAATAGTCTTTGTTTCTTCATTGGTAATGACCTATTCTTGCACACTTATTTCACTCATGAAATCCTTCTATTTTAATATCTAAAGCTTGAAACAATAAACATGTTAGATCATTTAATTTAAACTAATGTAATCATCTTACCTAGTATTTCACCAAGTCAATAAATGAGGTTAGTATAACACCTAGTATATGTATATTCCACTTACAGTATAGGGAAATAATCCAAACATTCATAAATCAAACTTTTCACCTAAATAATATAATTATTTTTACAATCAACATCACATGGAAGTATAACCATCAAATTTAACATAGTCACATTATTCATACCTGAAGCATGTATCAATGGGATGTGAATAACATTATAATCTAGAGTCAAATAAGAGTATCAGTGATCTGTATACATCATGTATCCATAAGTGAGATCCCTCTCATCCCACTAGTAGGGATCTTAATCTTAATAGGCAATCATATGTTAATTAGAAATCAAAGTCATTTTTTTTTCATGAGGTGAATTATATCCCACCTTAAAGGGGTATAATCCTTAATGTAGGAATATTTTTTTTACCCACTAAGTCTTACAATAACCACTAATTGGGATTTCCACCAAAGAAAAAAAACCTCCTTGTGATATAGTCCTATTGGTACTGTAATAAAAATTCATTATATTATTCACATGACCAAGTATGGGGAGGTATTATTCTAGTGGGAAACTATTCTATAGTAATGTTTTTCCATATTAGGGTGAAATATATTGAGATATGATGTTCCTATTGGATAAAATTAGCCTACATACAAAGTTTTTGCCTAGATGGATCAGACCACTTGGAATGACATAGGTTAGTTTGGTTGTGAATTTAATGATTGTACTTGGGAAATTAGCCAAAGTTGAAGGATTACATGAAAATGTAGTATTATGTTCCATTATTATCCCATACAAGTTTGGTGTCTTGATGTGTTTTATATCTTAAGATATAAGCCTTCAAAAATGATCTAGAAGTGTGGGATGTACCATGGGACACCAAATTAAAGCTAGATGAAATAGCCATTTAGATTCAAAAATATTCAAAAGGATATTGAGGTTGAATTCAAAGCTACCAAGTGTCAAAATTTGGTATAAGGTAAAGGATCAATGGCACATAGGTGATCTCAAAAATTCATTAAGTCAAAGATCTTAGACCAAGATAAATAATTTGTATTCTTACATACATATCCTAATCGATGATCCACATTGAAGATTGGGTTTGAGAAGTCCATTTAGATCTATGAAATGCATTAAATTATGCATCAAATCTATAATGAAGAGAATAAGGTCAAAAGGTTAGAGGATCCTAAGATTGAATGCATTGATGACAAGTGTCATGATCATGGTGAGTTAGAATATCAATGACGTGTTTGACCATGCATATTGAAGATTGATGACACACATTAAATCATGCCAAGGATATTTATGGTATGAATGATGTCAAGAATTCAATGAGCCTATATTTCATGTGAGTTTACCAAATGGCATAAGTGCATTAACCAGATGGAGACTGATAGTATGGTCCATATAAGGCATGTAGAGCTACCACATGTCACAATCTAGGATAAGGTCAAGGATCAATGACCAACATTAAAGGTCAAGGCTAGGAGTATCCAAAAGAAATAAATAGATAAAATTTTATTAAGTCTTATGGGACATGAGATGAAGACATGTGTCTAAAGTGATGATGGTCATAATTTTTAATATGATAAACAACATGGTAGGGAGATGCCAAATAGGTAGACACATCAGATTAAAAGATTTCATGGACCTAAACATGTGAATGCATAAAATTGAATTTAAAATGTTATTTGGGTACCACACAAGTAAACCCTATAATTTTGTATGCTACCATTAAATTTTATTTCCATGCAAAGGTCTGCTCAGTCAGGATATGAAATATGTTTTAGGTTTTGAATTTATGTCTTGTCCGCCATTAAAGCGCAATGCCTATGGATGTCTATATAGATGATGACTATATGCAAACCAATAAATGTGATTAGTTTTTGTCTACATTGGACCTATGTTTAAGGTTTAGAGTATGGGTAGAGTGGTGATTGTGAAAGGAGTTCCAAAAGGGACACTAGATGGATGTGTTTAAGTGATTGTCTAATAATGTAAAGACATATCAAGATTGAGCATGGTGCTATAGGTTCATTAAGAGGATGGAGAGATTGAATTTTTGGAGTGTAGTTGGAGGATTCATTGAAATTTTAAAGTATTTGAATACCTTTATTTCTTAATAGATCATGACTCATCACCTAACTTCTAGTGTGTTTCTTAGCTAATGAGGGGACTTGAAGACTATTTGAGCTAATGAAGGTTAAGTTTTTGAGGAAGGATTAGTCTTAGTTGATCTAAAATTGGTTGAAAATTCATGGAGGGTAGTTGTAGTTCATTTATTGATCTTTGATTGGATGCTTCTCCTTTCTCTCTTATCCCTTATCCTATATCTCTCATTTCTTCCCCATTTTAAGAGGACACTTACATTTTGGAGTATCAAGGAGAATCTAATTTGATAATAAAAACACTTTAAAAATTTGTAAAAAATACCTCTTGAAGCAATAAAGATATTTTCTACCTATCTCTTGCCTTTAAATTACATTTAGTAATCTTGTGCATGTTGGCATTGTGAAGGAATGTCTTACATGTCCATTATCCTTTCTTGCCTATTTTTAAGTTTTTTAAAGTTAGTTGTATGTTTGAAATGGAATTTTCCATCCATTAATGGATTCTTTATGTGAATCTTAGATTTATTCTTCACTTCATTCATTACTTAGTTAGCCTAGTTCATGAAATACTTATGCAAACTTGATAGTTTGTGAGATTGTGTGAGCAAGGATTGCCATATGATTCATCAATGTTTATTTCCTAATTATGTGATTTCTCATTTAAATTTGGTGGATCACCCTTTTATATCTCTTAGTTACCTTTTATCCCCTCTCTACCCCTTATTCAAGAAGAAACATTAGTCTTGGTGATCCACCAAGAGGAAGTTAACCTTCTCTTCAGTTTTAACCCCACAATAGGATACCCATAGCCTAGGGTTTCTCCAATATTATGGCTATAAGTGACATATCCTAAAAAAAATCTCCCACAAGAGTGTAATTATATGCCATAATAGTTTTTTGCATGCCCAGTGGTATAGACTTTCAAAGAATATTGGTCAAGTTTGATGCTAGTTTGATCAATTTATAGTGGTTATAGATTTTGTATTTCAGTATCTAGTGACTCCAAAGAACACTCAAGATTCTTTTAGCAAAGTATTTGTTATCTTTCATGCCAAATGTGGCTACAAGATTAGATTCTAGAGTTATTCTTTTTGAATGTATTGAATTACGCTTGAACTCAATAAGAAGGTTAATATTTGCTAACACTAATCCCTACAAAGGAAACTTTCCCTCTAAACCAATTTATAAATCTACCTCTATAAGAAAATATTTTTTAGGTCATTTTACTATCATAACAACCCTTAGAGCTTTCCATTTTGTGGCTTTCAATGGTTAGAGTCACTTAGACCTCTAGTAATATGATCCTATCCAAGTGGTAGCTCTTAAAAGTGTTCCCTAATTCACAAGAGACCAATATACAACCCCTTTTGATAACCTTAGAGATATAATTTTTTTTTGAAATATTCATGATATCACTAAAGAAAATGTGGCTATCAGGTTATTGGCCATCCCTTTTACAGGTAAAAGCATTATATTGGTATAGAAACCTTAATACTAACTCCATCACATCATGGGATCATTTAGGTGATTCCTTATGTAAAAGGTTTGAAGACAAAAGTGACCACTTATCACTTGTGGAATAGTTAACCACAATCAAGAGGTCCCCTCATGAGGTTATTCAAGACTTCAATACAATATTTGAAAAAATATGGGATAGGATTCCAATCTCTATTATACCTACCACTAATTATGATTTCCTTTACTATCTAAAATCTCTAAACAATGATATTATAGTAGTGATTTATTCTATGGGAGGAAACACACCACCAGATGCTTATGAGGTGGTAATCAAAGCAAAGAATTATTTAACTAATAAAACCTAGCAAGCTTACATGTAGGCCACCAATGCCTTTATTTCTTGAGATCAACCACCTCTTATTTCTATTCCTCCCCTTACTACCATTCCTCCTATGCCAACACTTGTTTCCATACCTATACCAGAGAAATAAAAGGTTTCAACTTGTCAATCTAGTGATTCCCAATAAAATAAGAATTCCTAAGAGCTTAAGAGCATGCTTGAATCCTTTGGAAATGAATTGGTGAATGTGAAGAGGTAGGAAGCCCAATTTAATAAAATTTATCAAGCTCCATATCAACCTTAGTAGTAGTCTTATTAAACAAATAGGACACCCTATAAAATAAATTTCCAAGGCCAAGGATATGGGTAACCTAGCTTATGTTAGGAAAAATAATTATAATCTAAATGATAAAAGTACCTTTATTGATTTTTTTCCTGCCCAAAACAACATTTATCAATAAAGTGAGGGTAATATGCCTTGGAATTAGTCTTTTGGTCAATCCATTATCCCAAACACTGAGTTCAATTAGGCTTTCAACAATCAATGGCATCAAGGTGATAGCTATGGATTCAATCAAGCTCTTATGGATCAAAACACATAATTACCTATGATTATGAAATCAAAAGATCGTAAAAAAGGATATGGGCCTAATGAAGAACCAAAATAATTAGGTGATACAATGGTTAATTATAACTAGAAAGAGTGTTATGTACTTAATCAGTAGACTAGTTCTAACCAAGCATACATTCAAGTAAAAGCTAACACAAGGTTCAAAATAAAGAATATGAATAGTAACCAGGGAGTAGTCAAAGAGTCTCCTACTATTATTAAATTATTATCAAATAAAAATGAACCTAAAATTCCTCCAAATATTCTAATAACTCAAAATAATCAAAATCAAAGGGATGCCTAGGTACCACAAAACTCACAAGTTCAAGGTACAATTATTTCTCGCAAATCACAAACAAAAGTTGGTGGTTTGTCAATAAATATTTTAAAACAAATTAAAAGGTCAAATTTGAGTGTGCCAATGTGGGACATGCTTTCTATTCCTAGTTAGGGGGATATCATTCGAGAAATTTTACCAAAGATCAATGTTTTTGAAAATCCACCAAGCAAGGGAAACATGGTTCTCACCAATCCACCCAAGGGAGATAATGAAGGGAAATAAAATAATGTATTCAAACCTTCTCCCTTATACATTTATATAATCATTGGTGACTCCTTTGTGAATAAATACATGGTATATATTGGAGTAAGTACTTCAGTGATGCCAAAGTCAATAACAAATCAAATTGGTTTGAAATATGAACCCCAATCTCAAGGAGTTTTATAGCTTGATGGATCTTCCAACAAACCATATGGTATCATAAAATGTCTAAAATTGACCCTAAATGCTTTTATTAGTGTTTTATTGACTTAAGATATGTTGATTCTAGATGTGCCTCCTCATTTTTCTCTATGCTTGTCTAGGGACTTCACAACCAAAATTGGGGGTTATCTAGTAGCAAACTAGTTCTACATGGCTTTTAGAACAAGGTATGGTACCAATGTATCTATAAAATCTAAGTGTATTTCACAATTTCACAAAGATCCTTATGGACCAAATAGCTCAAATATCAATTATACCATTTTAGATGAAGATGAACACCTAGTTGTTCAAGAACTAGACATCTATCCTAAAGGCATAACTGATATGTTATTGGATGAGTTATGGAGTGAAAATTAGTTAATTAAATTTTTATAATGTGTTGAAGAGAGAGAGACATGGGTGTATAATCCTTACATGATTAAATTGAGTCCATGCCATCCCTCACTAGGCCATAAGAAGATACTAGTGGTTTATGGAAATTATTATTTGATGGCTCAAAAAGAAAATATGGGGTATGTACAAGTGCAGTGATAATATCTCCATCTAATTATAAGTAATTCTCTTCTTAAAATCTATAATTTAGTTTTTATTGTAATGTATCTAAGTATTAGGGTCTTATCCATGGCCTTCAATATGCTAGTAGAAAAGGAATCAAGCAGTTATAAGTATACGGGGATTGTGAGCTAATAGTGCATTAGGCCAGAGGCCAAAGCATCACAAAGAATCCCTTGATGAAATCCTACAAACATAGAGTGTGGGATAGACTTGAGGAATTTGAGGCCTTCAACATCTAAATAGTGTCAAGGAACTAAAACAAATATGTTGATAGGTTGACAATTGTGGGATCTTATTGTGACTTCCTAAATGAGTTAAATAAGTCTAAAGTGTAGCCACATGTTAAATTGGTGGTAATACCACCATTGCTAGATAATGAAACTAATTAGTAGGTCTTTGATAGTGACAAATAAATTCCTTATTTTTTGTAGTAGGATGTAGATTTTTCCTTAATAAACCAAGGTAAATACCAACATAAGTATGAAGATCAAATTGTTCATATGAGGTCTAATAAACTTCCTAAAGGGCTAGTCACCCTTGAAGGTTTTTTCCATGAGGGATACAAAATGAGGAAAGACAAGGTAGCGATGTCAATTAATGAAGATAATTATGAAATAATACTTATCCTTAAATAAAAGATTCTCAATATTGGAAAGGTAAGAACTAAGGATGAAAAACGTGATTTCATTAAGATTTGTAAAGAATATTTAGACATATTTGATTGGGAATACAGTGATCTGAGAGGATTTCATCGCAAGATAGCCTAGTACAGTATAGAATTAGAGGTTGATGCTAAACCTGTGAGGTAGAAGAAAATTCCTATCAACCCCAAAATTGAAGAGTTAATGAGGAAATAATTTACTAAATTGATTGAATCTAATATCATCATTCCCATTAAGCACTCCTCATGGGTATCCAACTTGGTACTTGTGAGGAAGAAGAATGGGGAGATCCTATTTTGTGTTGAATTTAGAGACTTAAATAGGGTCTATTTAAAATATCATTACCCCTTACCATCTATGGAGAAACTCCTTCAAATGGTTTTTGGTTCAAAATGCTCCTCTTTTCTAGATGGGCACTCAGGATACAACCAGGTGTTGGTAAGAGAAGAAGATCAATACAAGACTAGATTCACCACACATTAGGGCACATATGCTTATAAAAATATGCTTTTTGTATTTTCAAATCCTAGGGCCACTTTTCAAAGAGGAAAGGACATGGATCTCCAAGGATTTTTAAATTAGATGATGTTGGTATACTTGGATGACATAATAGTTTTCTCAAAGAATGCTAGTGAACACTTACACCACCTAAGATTGATCTTTGAAAAATGTAGAGAATATGGGATCTTAATAAATACCAAGAAATATGTGTTTGTTGTTCATGAGGGTAAGCTCTTGGGACATATTATCTCAAAACAAGGATTATTTATTGATCCTGATAGAATAAGTGTCATCTTGGTATTATCTTTACCCAAGCATAAAAAGGGACTCCATAGTTTCCTTGATAGGATATAATTTGTGAGAAGTTTTATACCTATTTTTACAAATGTGGTCAAACCCATCACTGCCATGTTGAAGAAAAACCAAGTATTCACTTGGTCAAATGAAGGTAAAGCAACATTTGAGGTTATCAAAAAAGCCATTGCCCAAACACCCACTATTATGAATCCTGATTTCTCAATGGATTTCATATTGTATACCTTTTCCAATATTGATAATATAATATCTATGTTGATGTAGAAGATAGGTGAAGGGATTTAGAAGGCTATTGCTTTTTTCAATCAAGGGCTTGAAGGATATGATGTAAGGTATACTTTTATATAAAATCAAGTCCTTAAAGTAATAAGAAGCCTAAGAAAATTTAGACAAATTCTCTACAATATAAAAATATATCTAATGGTGTCTCATCTTGGATTGAGGTACTTTTTTCTTAACAAAGACTTGAATGAGAAGAGGGCTAGTTGGATCACCAAGGTCATAGAGTATGATGTGGAGATCAAGGTCACTAAGCTGGTGAGAGGACAAGGCTTATGTGAGCATATGGTAGATAACCTTCAGGAAGATAAAGAGGTTATCTTGGTGACAAAAGATAACTCAAAAATAGATGCACCTCCACTTCACACTAGTTAGATCCAGGATATGACACATTTATTGATAACAGGTGAGTGCCCACAAGGTATAGATAGATAAAAGAGAAGGTATTTTAGACTTAAATCCATACCTTATGCATTAGTTAATGGGTTTCTATTTAAAAAGGAACTCAATAGAGTGCTTCTAAGGTGTATTGATTATTAATCGGTGATAAGGATCTTGGAACAATTTCATAATGGAATTTTAAGAGGCCATTTTTATATAATGACTACAACAACAAAAGTGATGAGGGTTGGTTATTATTAGCCTAGCCTCTTCAAATATGCCTATGCATGGGTGAGAAAATTTCAAAAGTGTGATATCTTTGTATGCAATCAAATATTAGCATCCTTTCCTCTCAACCCAATATAGGTGGAGAAGCCCTTCATGTAGTGGGGTTTGGAATTTATAGTAATGATCAATCCACATTCTAGAGAAGGACACAAATGGGTAACCACTACTACTAACTACTTTTCCAAGTGGACAGAAGTAATTTATTTTGAAAGAAGCTAATGAAATAGTAGTGTTTGACTTATATGATAGCATAGTAATAAGGTTTAGTGTACCAGTAACAATAATTTAAGATAACATCTTAGCATCTGTTGGCATGAGGATAAGTGAGTGGGAAATTCATCTAGGAATATACCTTAGTACATCCTCAAATTACTACCCCTAAGGCAATGGACTATTAGACTCAACAAACAAGAAACTAATAAGGATTATCAAGATGACTATAGAGGAGAATTAGAGAGTATGATACATAAAGTTAAAGACATCCTTATTGGTTAATAGAGTGACTCCAAAATTTTCCATTAGCAACTCACCGTTTGTGCTTGTATATAGGAGGGAAGCCAAATTTCCCATTTCTTTTGATTTTCCTACCTTGGAGTTATCCCATTGGCTAGAGTTGATGGAGAGTGAGCCTATGAGTGTGAATATGGAAGAGCTCATGGAGCTTGAAGAAACAAGGGACCTTGTAATGAAGACACTAGATTCACATCAAGCTCAAGTCAAGAAAACTTATGGAAAGAGAGCCATAGCAAGGGATTTCAAATAAGTGGATCCATTCCTCAAGTGGATTTAAAATAAGGCCAAGTTAGGCAACCATACCAATTTTGAAATATTATGGAGTTGCCCTTAATTGATTCATGGATGCAAATAACATAATGATTTTTATCTTGGCTAGCTAGATGAAGAAGTATTACCCATCCTAATCAATGTCATTCATTTAAATCCTTTATATTAGAAGATTTTTCAGTCATTGTATATATTAAATTAGATTTTAATGTCTTGTTTAAAGTACCTTGTTTACATCTTTTTAGTTCTATGTTTCCATTCCCTAAGTGCCTTGGGCATGGTCTTATTTATGTTTCATATTGTCCTTATTTCTTTAAGTGGAGGTTTTCAAAAAGAGACAACCTTGTATCAGTTTCATATTAGATGGGAAGAAAGACTTATGACCCTATATGCCCAATGGATCAGACAAGGAAAGTAATATATTGCATAGTAGGCATGCAATCCAAGGAGGTTTCCAAAAATGTTGGCCAAAATTGGCCTATATACAAAGATTTTGCTTGGATTGATCAAACCACTTAGAATGAATAAATTAGTTTAGTTTTTTATTTAATTATTGTACTTGGTAAATCAACCAAAGTTGAAGGATTACATAAAAATGAGGTATTTTATGCCATGAATATCCCCTACAAGTTTGGTGTCTTGATGTGTTTTCTATCTCAAAATATAAGACTTAAAAAATGATATATCAGTGTGGGACATACCAAGGGATGTCAAATTAAAGACACAATAAATAGCCATTTGGATTCAAAAATATTCAAAAGGATCTTGACATTGAACATGAAGCTACCAAGTGTCACAATCTAGGACAAGGTTAAGGATCAACATCACGGGGGTGATCTCATGAAGTTAATAAGTCAAATATCCTGGATCAAGAATGATGTTGCATATTTTTATGTACATATATTTATTGATGATCTACATTATAGATAGGGGTTGATAAGTCAATCTATATATATGGTGTGTATTCAATTATACATCAAGGATATAATGATAAGCACAAGGTCAAAAGGTTAGAGGATCTTTAGATTAAACACATTGATGACAAGTGTCTTAATCATGGTGAGTTATAAGATCAATGATGCACATTTGATCATGTAGATCAAAGATCAATGGCACACATTCAACCATTTTAAGGATATATATGGTTCACATGAAGTCAAGAAGTGAATGATCTTAGATTTCATTCAAGGCCACCATGTGGCATAAGCACATTAACTAGATGGAGACTGATAATAGGGTCCATAGAATGTAGCCAGGCCTTCTAAATCTCCCAATTTAGAACAAGGTCAAGGATTAATGGCCAACATTGAATTTCAAGGCTAAGAGACTCCAAAGGAAATTGAGGAATAAATTTTATCAAGTCTTAGGGGGTATGAAATGAAGACATGTGTTTAAAGTGATGACAGTCATATTTTTTAATATGATAAATAACATGGCAAGGAGATGCCACATATGCAGACAAATTGGATAAAAATATTTCATGGACCCAAGCATGAGAATCCAAAACTATGAGGTCAAAATGTGATTTGGGTGCCACTTAAGAAAACCCTACAAATTTGTATGTCACCATTGAAACTCAGTTGTACATAAATATCTACTCAGTCAGGTTATGAAGTAGGTCTTGGGTTTTAAATTTATGTCTTGTTCAACATTAAATCTTAGCGACCATGGATCTATATATAGTTGATGACTATATGAAAATCAATAAATGGGATTGGTTTTCATCTATAGTGGACCTATGTTTAGGGTTTGGAGTAAGGGTAGAGTGGTGACTATTAAAGGAGTGTCAAAAGGCACACCAAATGGATGTGTTCAAGTGACTATCTAATAACATAAAAAACATATCAATATGGAGCACAATGCTATAGGCTCATTAATAATATGGAGAGTTTGGTGGTTAGAGAGTTCAGTTGAAGCATTCATTGAAATGTCAGAGTCTTTGAAGACCTTTCTTTCTTAATATATCATGACTCATCACCCTCAACAATTTCTATCTTTTAGTGTGTTTCTTAGCCAATGAGGGGAATTAAAAAATATTTGAGCTAATTAAGGTTAATTTATTGAGGATGGATTAGTAAAAATTGATCTAAAGGTGGTTTAGAATTTATGGAGGGTGGTTGCAGTTCATTTATTAATATCTAATTATGTGCTTCTCCCCTCTCTCTTTTACATTCTCCTATATCTCCCATTTCTTCCCCATTTTAAGAGGATGCTCACATTTTGGATTATCAAGGAGACTCTCTTTTGAGAATAAAAACCATATCAAAATTTTTATGAAATAACTCTTGAATCAATAAAGATAATATTTACCTATCTTTTGCCTTTGAATTATGTTTAATAGGCTTGTGCATGATGGCATTGTGAAGGAGTGTCTTCCATGTCTATTATCCTTATTTATTACATATTTATAAGTGTTTTAAATTTGGTTTCAAGTCTTAACTTGAATTATTTCATCCATTAATTAATGATTGGTGTGAATCTTAGAATTCCTCTTTGCTTCATTCATTGCTTAGTGAGCCTAGTTCATGAAATGCTTATGCAAATTAGCTAGTTTATGAGATTATGTACGTAAGGATTGTTTTATGCTTCATCAATGTTTATTTCATGATTATGTGAGTTCTAATTTATATTTTTTGAATCACCCTTTTATCTCTCTTATTTACTCTTCATCCCCTCTCTACCCTTTTCCACGTAGAAACATTCATCTAAGTGATCCATCAGGAGGAATTCAACCTTCTCCAGAGGTTCAACCCCATAATAGGATACCCATAGCCTAGGTTTGTTCCAATATTATGGATGGAAGTGAGAGATCCTAAAACATATCCCACAAGGTTGTAATTCTATTCCAAAATAGTGCCTTTTTAGGGAAACTTGTTACATTACTAAGTATGGCATCCCAGGTCAAGTCTACCTAAAGTATAGGACTAGACCATATTATTCTAGAGTTTCTAAATTATCTCGAGTTCCTCTTAGATTATGATTTTATAAATGTATTTCAAAAAAAATATGAGGGTATAAACAAGCAAAGTATAACTAATAAGGCTTTTTTAGAAAAAACTATGTACAAGTTTTGATGTTCAACATTTCGGATCATATTCCATAATATTTCATCAAAGGAAAAAATGATAAGTGGAATAGTAGGACCAAGCCATTGTAAATAATAAATCCATTATTTCCTATTTAAAGTTCTTGGTCCTACTATTCCACTTATAATTTTTTTCTCCTGATGAAGGATTATGGAATATTATCTGAAACATTGAGGATCACAACTCATGCAAAGTTTTCACAAAAAAGATTTATTGATCATATGGATTGTGAAAGAATCAAAAATTTTAAATTATAACTTTTGAGTCATATTTATCTATTACCTTTAAAGAGTTTATAGATTATAAAACATTGATTGTTAAATTTTTAATAAAAAATATTTTGGTTGTGTAATCAAATCTAGATTTCACTTACTAGCCTTAGAAAAGGTGCGATATAATCATTCTGCACTCATAATAAAAACTAGTAATGATCTTACCATAAGAGTTGTGTAAAGTAGATATTTTAATAAATTAAGTAACTAAACTTTGTTAAATATATAATTACCATACTAGGCTTAGGATATGTGTGATATAATCATTCCATG